>CATQJA010001429.1:0-264933 GCA_958295435.1 Mesorhabditis spiculigera
AAGCTAAGCCTAGCCTAAACAACACTCATTTCTTCAACCTAACCTAGCCTAGCTATTTAAACTAATAACCTATTATAAATAAGCTGGCTTCTTTAAACTAAGCTATTTAAACTAAGCCTATGACTACAAGCTAAGCACAAACACAAACTTCTCGCCTAGCCTAAGCCTAGACCTAAGCCTTTAAGCTATTCAACCTGGCCTAAGCCTAAACTGTTTATGACTATTACAAGCTACCCCTAAGCCTAAGCCTAAGCTGACTAAGCACTAAACTGGCTAACCTAGCCAGCTGCCTAGCCTAAGCCTAGCCTAGCCTAAACTAAGCCTAAGCCTAAGCCTAAGCCTAAGCCTAAGCTTTCCTAAGCCTATAGCCTTATCCTAAGCCTAGAGCCTAAGCCTAAACTAAGCCTAAGCCTAAGACTAAGCCTAAGCCTAAGCCTAAGCCTAAGCCTAAGCCCAAGCCTAAGCCTAAGCCTATAGACTAAGCCTAAGCCTAAGCCTAGCCTATCCTAAGCCTAAGCCTAAGCCTAAGCCTAAGCCTAAGCCTAAGCTAAGCCTAAGCCTAAGCCTAAGCCTAAGCCTAAGCTAAGCACAAGCCCAACTATACTAAGCCTAAGCCTAAGCCCTAGCCTAAGCCTAAGCCTAAGCCCAAGCCTAAGCCCAGCCCTAGCCTAAGCCTAAGCCTAAGCTAGGCCTAAAGCCCAAGCCTAAGCCTAAGCCTAAGCCTAAGCTATTCTTCTAAGCCTAAGCCTAAGCCTAAGCCTAAGCCTAAGCTAAGCCTAAGCCCTAAGCCTAAGCCTAAGCCTAAGCCTAAGCCTTTAATGACCTAAGCCCAAGCCTAAGCCTAGCCTAAGCCTAAGCCCAAGCCTAAGCCTAAGCCTAAGCCTAAGCCTAAGCCTAAGCTAAGCCTAAGCCTAAGCCTAAGCCTAAGCCTAAGCCTAAGCCTAAGCCTAAGCCTAAGCCCAAGCTAAGCCTAAGCTTAAGCCTAAGCCTAAGCCCAAGCACAAGCCTAAGCCTAAGCCTAAGCCTAAGCCTAAGCTTAAGCCTAAGCCTAAGCCTAAGCTCAAGCCTAAGCCTAAGCCTAAGCTAAGCCTAGCCTAAGCCTAAGCCTAAGCCTAAGCCTAAGCCTAAGCCTAAGCCTAAGCCTAAGCCTAAGCCTAAGCCTAAGCCTAAGCCTAAGCCTAAGCCTAAGCCTAAGCCTAAGCCTAAGCTAAGCCTAAGCCTAAGCCTAAGCCTAAGCCTAAGCCTAAGCCTAAGCCTAAGCTAAGCCTAAGCCTAAGCCTAAGCCTAAGCCTAAGCCTAAGCCTAAGCCTAAGCCTAAGCCTAACCTAAGCCTAAGCCTAAGCCTAAGCTAAGCCTAAGCCTAAGCCTAAGCCTAAGCCTAAGCCTAAGCCTAGCCTAAGCCTAAGCCTAAGCCTAAGCCTAAGCCTAAGCCTAAGCCTAAGCTAAGCCTAAGCCTAAGCCTAAGCCTAAGCCTAAGCTAAGCCTAAGCCTCAAGCCTAAGCCTAAGCCTAAGCCTAAGCCTAAGCCTAAGCCTAAGCCTAAGCCTAAGCCTAAGCCTAAGCTAAGCCTAAGCCTAAGCCTAAGCTAAGCCCAAGCCTAAGCCTAAGCCTAAGCCTAAGCCTAAGCCTAAGCCTAAGCCTAAGCCTAAGCCTAAGCCTAAGCCTAAGCCTAAGCCTAAGCCTAAGCCTAAGCCTAAGCCTAAGCCTAAGCCTAAGCCTAAGCCTAAGCCTAAGCTAAGCCTAAGCCTAAGCCCAAGCCTAAGCCTAAGCCTAAGCTAAGCCTAGCCTAAGCCTAAGCCTAAGCCTAAGCCTAAGCCTAAGCCTAAGCCTAAGCCTAAGCTAAGCCTAAGCCTAAGCCTAAGCCTAAGCCTAAGCCTAAGCCTAAGCCTAAGCCTAAGCCTAAGCCTAAGCCTAAGCCTAAGCCTAAGCCTAAGCCTAAGCCTAAGCCTAAGCCTAAGCCTAAGCCTAAGCCTAAGCCTAAGCCTAAGCCTAAGCCTAAGCCTAAGCCAAGCACAAGCCTAAGCCTAAGCCTAAGCCTAAGCCTAAGCCTAAGCCTAAGCCTAAGCCTAAGCCTAAGCCTAAGCCTAAGCCTAAGCCTAAGCCTAAGCCTAAGCCTAAGCCTAAGCCTAAGCCTAAGCCTAAGCCTAAGCCTAAGCCTAAGCCTAAGCCTAAGCCTAAGCCTAAGCCTAAGCCTAAGCCTAAGCCTAAGCCTAAGCCCAAGCCTAAGCCTAAGCCTAAGCCTAAGCCCTAAGCCTAAGCCAAAGCCTAAGCCTAAGTCTAAGCTAAAGCCCAAGCCTAAGCCTAAGCCTAAGCCTAAGCCTAAGCCTAAGCCTAAGCCTAAGCCTAAGCCTAAGCCTAAGCTAAGCCTAAGCCTAAGCCTAAGCCCAAGCCTAAGCCTAAGCCCAAGCCTAAGCCTAAGCCTAAGCCTAAGCCTAAGCCTAAGCCTAAGCCTAAGCCTAAGCCTAAGCCTAAGCCTAAGCCTAAGCCTAAGCCTAAGCCTAAGCCTAAGCCTAAGCCTAAGCCTAAGCCTAAGCCTAAGCCTAAGCCTAAGCCCAAGCCTAAGCCTAAGCCTAAGCCTAAGCCTAAGCCTAAGCCTAAGCTAAGCCCAAGCCTAAGCCTAAGCCTAAGCCCAAGCCTAAGCCTAAGCCTAAGCCTAAGCCTAAGCCTAAGCCTAAGCCTAAGCCTAAGCCTAAGCCTAAGCCCAAGCCTAAGCCTAAGCCTAAGCCTAAGCCTAAGCCTAAGCCTAAGCCTAAGCCTAAGCCTAAGCCTAAGCCTAAGCCTAAGCCTAAGCCTAAGCCTAAGCCCAAGCCTAAGCCTAAGCCCAAGCCTAAGCCTAAGCCTAAGCCTAAGCCTAAGCCTAAGCCTAAGCCTAAGCCTAAGCCTAAGCCTAAGCCTAAGCCTAAGCCTAAGCCTAAGCCTAAGCCTAAGCCTAAGCCTAAGCCTAAGCCTAAGCCTAAGCCTAAGCCTAAGCCTAAGCCTAAGCCTAAGCCTAAGCCTAAGCCTAAGCCCAAGCTAAGCCTAAGCCTAAGCTAAGCCTAAGCCTAAGCCTAAGCCTAAGCCTAAGCCTAAGCCTAAGCCTAAGCCTAAGCCTAAGCCTAAGCTAAGCCTAAGCCTAAGCCTAAGCCTAAGCTAAGCCTAAGCCTAAGCCTAAGCCTAAGCCTAAGCCTAAGCCTAAGCTTCCAAGCCTAAGCCTAAGCCTAAGCCTAAGCCTAAGCCTAAGCCTAAGCCTAAGCCTAAGCCTAAGCCTAAGCCTAAGCCTAAGCCTAAGCCTAAGCCTAAGCCTAAGCCTAAGCCTAAGCCTAAGCCTAAGCCTAAGCCTAAGCACTAAGCCTAAGCCTAAGCCTAAGCCTAAGCCTAAGCCTAAGCCTAAGCCTAAGCCTAAGCCTAAGCCTAAGCCTAAGCCTAAGCCCTAAGCCTAAGCCTAAGCCTAAGCCTAAGCCTAAGCCTAAGCCCAAGCCTAAGCCTAAGCCTAAGCCCAAGCCTAAGCTAAGCCTAAGCCTAAGCCTAAGCCTAAGCCTAAGCCCAAGCCTGGCCTAAGCCCTAAGCTAAGCCTAAGCCTAAGCCTAAGCCTAAGCTAAGCCTAAGCCTAAGCCTAAGCCCAAGCCTAAGCCTAAGCTAAGCCTAAGCCTAGGCCTAAGCCTAAGCCTAAGCCTAAGCCTAAGCCTAAGCCTAAGCCTAAGCCTAAGCCTAAGCCTAAGCCTAAGCCTAAGCCTAAGCCTAAGCCTAAGCCTAAGCCTAAGCCTAAGCCTAAGCCTCAAGCCTAAGCCCTAAGCCTAAGCCTAAGCCTAAGCCTAAGCCTAAGCCTAAGCCTAAGCCTAAGCCTAAGCCTAAGCCTAAATCTTAACAACATCGGAAATATTATTCAAGCATTAATACCCGGAAATTCAAAAGTTAGGGCCAATTTGATATTTATAGCTGCCCGTTTAGTTCACAACAATTTTCAGGTAATGCTGGAAGAACGGGCACAAGCCTTTGCGTGTCATCGGTACCGCGTTGAAGAACCCCAGCGCCTATCAAGCATAGTAAATCATTAAAATATTTGACGTTTTGTAACGAAAGATTAGAAAAAACTAAGATATTCAAAATCTAGGGTTCAGAACCAAGAGACTTGTGGAGATTGGGTACGGACTGTTAGTGGGCGCGGATAAATCACTTTCTTTAATTAAACTTTTAGCTGTTCCTTAATAAAATCTCGCTATTTTTAATAGTGCTAGTCGTTTCCGAGGAATAAAAAGTTTTCAAATTTTTTTTAAACTATAAACTAGTCTACTTTTGGGATCTTTTCGGCCGTTGCCAGAGATTTTGGTGAAATGTCACATTTTTTTCGAATCTAAAAGGGTTTAGGGACTGTTATCTAGTTTAACCAGTGTAACTTTAGATAAATTTAGCGGTCTGAGTTATTATGAAAGTCCGTGCTATAAGCGATAAAAGGTTAGTATCTTCAGATGATAGTATTTAGGATAGTAGGTTCAGAGGGATGCCGCTTCGGGACTCTCCTAGTGTTGGGAAATTAACTCGGCTATATTACATTATTTTAAACTGAAATTTGGAAATTTAGTAGGTTTTTTGCTGCTCTATCGAATCGCGATGACGAAATGTCGAAAAAAATCGGGAATAATGTGGAAAAAAGCCTAAAAACCTCTTTTTAAACCGTTTTGTTAGTTTTAACTGTAACTATTTGGTATTAGGTTCAGTGGTGATGAAATTTATATGATTTGTACAGTTTTTGCTGCTCTGTCGAATGGTATCAAAGGTTCGGCGAAAACATGTGCAATCATCGAAAGAATCTTCTCTTGGGCTGCGGCGCCCGGTTGAGCGTCTTACTGCTTGCGGAGGCTTCCGCCTGTCTAAGCCTACGGCGCTAGTTTGAAAGGTTAGCTTTATTCTTTTGCCTGCGGCGCTTGCTTCTCCGGCTAACTTCGCTCTAAAGCCTGCGGCGCCAAATTCAGCGGCCTTCTTCTTTCCGAAGCCTGCCGCGCTAGTTTGACAGGTTCCGCCTAGAAGCTTGCGGCGCTAGCTTGTAATATTAGGTTGGACCGAAAGTAACTGCAGTTTTTCGGCGACCAAAATTTTATGGAAGCATCCATTCATTCATTTCAAGATTTTGCGATGCTACAGGGTCAGGTGTTGTCTTGTTTCAGTAAAAGTTTCAAGCCGAACCTTTCACAAGTTTTTTAATTCTCGGGCAAAGAATGCGTGCGACTCGATTTTCGAGTGTTTGAGTTCTACGAACGATATCTCTGTACATACAAGCTCTAGCGCTCCAAATAATCGACAGTGGATAGACAAGTCTTGTGGCTATACAGTGCATTATATAAAATGTTAATGCCTAGCAGCATGATTTTTTCCCAAGTCATTTTCGAAAGATGTCAAATTCGGTTTTTCGGCTCGGAATCGACAAATTCATTTGTCGGTCGTTTTCTCCGAATTTAGTGGACAATTTTTTGAGTGGAATATATCAAAATGGAGCTTAGCTATAGCTGCTTTACGTACGCAGATTACCCAGGAACAATTGTTCCATGCTAGTCTAGAAATGAGAGCAAACCCGGAATTTTGGGCAAATTTTTATTTTATTTTTTTCTCCGCGGAAGATTGGGTTTAGATCATTGATAATTCTAGCAGAGTATGTACTGCTGATGCGCAATTGGATTGCATTAAGAAGAAAATTTGATTGTCATGGGTTCAAGAATAGGAACGGAAATTCGGTGTCGCCGTCTCATCTCAAAGTCGGTCACTTGGTGCCCCCACTAATTTGCAAATTCCTTAAATAAAGAAGGAAGGTAAATAGTTGATAGTTATGCAATGTTTGTCGCAAAATGTTGCTTATGATAGATCGATCAGATTTAATTTGGTTGTCCTCAATAGATTGATGAGAGCCTTTTCGCCCAACGCATCGAAAATTCGGATTTTGATCCAAACTATTGCAAATAGCGGCTGACTCTAAATCCGCATGGTCAATTGAGCCCCATAGCTAGGAAGATATTGAACTGGCATTTCATGTTACAAATTAGGATTTGGGAATTTCGACATTAAGAATTTTTATAAGGCTGGGAAGGAAGAGGGGTACAGGATGTCGCCGCCTCGGCTCGACCAGGGTCTCACGGAAAATAATTTATAAAAAAAGTTATAGAGGCAGGATTTTTTCGATATTTTTAGGGTAGATAGTACCCTTCCAGACTACATAGGGGGGTTGAGAACCGGGTGGCCATCTGGCCGAATTATTGAGAAAAAGGGGTCTGCAGGTCGTCTGCAGTTACTTTCGGTCCAACCTAATAGTAGCTTTCTTTAGCCTAGCTTGAGACGCTAGCTTCGACTCCAAGCCTGCGGTGCAAGCTTGTGAGTCTAGCTACATACACTGCGGCTAGTTCTCTAACCGCAAACTGCGGCGCAGGCTTCAGATCGCAGCTTCATTCATAAGCCTTCGACGCTAGCTTGATCAGCTAACTTCCTTCCTAAGCCTGCGACGCTAGCTTCAGGGGCCGGCCTGAATCTTCAGACTGTGGCGCTAGTTGAAAGGCTATCGTCGTTCTAAAGCCTGGGGCGCCAGCCTGAACTGCTAGCTTGATTATTTGCCCCGAGGCGCAGGTTTCAGCGACCACATTTAAACAATACTTTTTAGTGATAATTTCGAAAATTTTTGATGTTTTGGTCAAAAATTAATGAAAAATGGCCAAAAAGCTCAATAGTTTCGATTTTCAAGAATTTCTAAAAGATTTTTTATAGCTTACTAGCAATCTGTAACATACTAAAAAACAACTCTTTATCATCAACACATAGCGGTGGAAAAATAAAAATTAGCTTCCCCCTCTCGTTAACCCCTCCCCCCGTTAAAGGAAAAGCACCATCCCGTCAACCTAACGGTCCAGTACCCTTATGTGTTCCAATTTCTGGGTAATATTAAGGGGCCCAATTATTAAATGGTGTTTTTTGTAGGGGATTCCGTCGCTGGCCACCCAGAATTCCACCAGGGGTCTTTTGACGACGTGGGGTGGGTTTTTTCTGGAGGATTGATCGGTGGGGTGCCGCGGGGACGAAGGCAGAAGAGGCTCTCCAAAAAGAGACCAGGAAAAGAGGGTAGAATGGGGCACCACAGAGGGCCCACAGCTCCTTTCTAGGGGGGGGCCCTCGCCTCATTCACACCACACTCATTCCCTAAGGCTTACAACCCACCCGGTATCCGATTTTCGTTCAGCCTCAGTCTCGGAACCAAATAGTTTTGTTGAGGGGGCTTTGTATGGAGGAAGACGCTATTTGCTGGTACACCGGGTACTATGATTTAATTATTAATGTTTGTGATCAAAATTTGGAAAGATTTTAAGTAGCTTTGCCTTCTCTCTCTCTCTCTCTCTCTCTCTCTTTCTGTCACGCTCTCCTCTCTCTCCCTCTCTCTTTCTCTCTCTGTCTCTCTCTCCCCCCCCTCCACCCCAACTTCCAACACCAGTAAAACTTGGTTTTCATCAGGAAAGGTAACTTGCCTTATTTTACTAGCATGTTCTCTCTGTAGACCGCTTCCTCCTGTCCTTGCCTTCGCTTTCGGACATATTCCAGCTGGCTCCGCCCTCATCTACCCCAACGGCCTCTCCTTCTAGCAGTGGTTTGCGAGTGTAGCTGGAATGCCAATTGGGGAGGGTGCCAGAGAAGCAGAGTTTTGTGAGAAGGCGTCTAGAGGGCTTCTTCTCCTCACCATGGCCACATTTTGGCCTTACGCTGCGAGAAACCCCCGACGGGGCCCAGTTCATACCAGCTCTTGGTTGCGAGAGAGATAGAGAGAGAGAGAGAGAGAGAGAGAGAGAGAGAGAGAGAGAGAGAGGGAGAGCGGGGTGCGAGAGAGAGTGCAGGAGTGAGAAACGGAAAGAGAGTACGAGAGGGAGAGTGAGATATAGATAAATGGAGTGAGTAAGTTCGAGAGTGAGTGAGAGGGAGCGAGAGAGAGAGAGTGAGAGGGTTCGAGAGAAGGAGATGTTGCGATAGAGAGAGCGAGTGCGAGAGGGATCATATAGAGAAATCGAGCGAGAGAGAGGGCGAGAGTGCGAGGAATCGAGAGTGAGAGCGTCCCAGAGAGAGGGCGAGAGAGTGCGAATGAACGAGAGGCAGAGTGAGAGAGTGAGATAGTCAGAATGCTGGCGAGAAGGGATACCAGAAACAGTGACCCATGTAAATTTTTCTTTTTTTTCTAGCTCATTTTGGCTGTATTATCTACAGGTAGCGTCTCGGAGTTTTAGTAGCCCCACCCCCTCTTCAATCCCTATAAAATGACCTTGGAAAAGCGAGGGGTTGGATAGAATCGCGACCCCCTTTGCCACACCACCACCAACCAACCAACCCCGACGAATCAACTCGGGTTGAAAACGTCCCCTCACCGCCTCTATATTATTTTTCTCCCATCCATACTCTTTACACCGTCCCTTGCTTGGCAGTGAAGCACCGCTCAAGGGGCCCGGCAAGGTCACCCGCCGCCGTTCTACCAGTTCGTTTTTGCGGCCGATTTTGGCTAGCGCCACTAGGAATTCGCGATTCGCATCTTCTCGAATAAAAACTTCTGCTCTACGGCTGTGCAGCAAAATTTATCATATTCATGCATTTTCTTCGTGATTTTTTTTTGGAATTCCATTTGGTAGCCGGTCGAAAAATACATCAAGAGTTAATATAAAATTATTGTCTCTCCCCGAAAACCATAAAACCGACAAAAATGGTATGAGGGCCGCACGTGGACTGTCCCATTGATATCAAGCCCGATGCCCCTTGAATGTGGAGGAGTTTCCTGCCATGGGCCATAAGCATTGTGTAACATACACACCCCAGTCGAGACCCCCCTCCCCATGGTATCATCCTCCTCCTCCTCCTCTTCTTCCTCCTCCTCCCTAGCTGCTGCGGCTCATTTTTCTTTTTGGTTTTCCCCGCCAGCGGGCCTCCAACAGCAGCATGGCTTGGGCGAGTGTGGCCCTCCTCCCTTTTTATTCTGCCAATCTCTGGGGCTACACCCTTTTCCCCGTACACTCCTCCCCCTTTCCAGCATCACCAAAAGATTTTCTCTATGTGGGCCTCCCCCCGGGCGGACCCACGGCACCCCAGTCTCCACCCGTCTTCCCCTTCCATTTTTTACGGATTAATTTTTGTCGCTTTTGACAGCGTGCGGTTTGGTGCAATTGTTGAAGCGATCACTTGTTCTTTCTACTATCTCTAAAGTTTAGGCTCCGATTTGATTCACGAGTCGGTCGATTTAGTGATGCCAGATACTGTTGCTCTCTCTCGCTCTCTCTCCCGCTCTCTCCCGCTCTGTCTCTCGACCTCTCTCTTCCTCTCTCGCACTCTCTGATTCTCTCGCTCTTTCTCTCTAACTCGCGCTCTCTCTCACTTTCTCACGCTCTCTCGCTCTCTCCCTCTCTCGCAGTCTCTGATTCTCTCGCTCCCTCTTTAACTCGCGCTTCTCTCATTTACTCACGCGCTCTCTGTCTCTCTCTCTTTCACTCTCTTTCTCCCTCTATCTCTCGCTCTCGCTCTCTCTCTCTCTCTCTCTCTCTCTCTCTCTCTATAAAGGGTAAGATTTACTTTACCCCCAGCCGGAATTTCCCAAAAGTTTTTCGCTAATTTTTCATATGACACTAATTTGGGCTGTAATTAAAACTTTTAGTATATTTTTTTGTTGCTCTATCTAATGGCCGACCGAAAAAATCCCGCAAAAATAGCTGAAATGCCGAAACATTTTTGAAACGTCTGGCTGGATGGTGGAAAGTAAAGTCTCGGAATCTGTCGCTCTGGCATCCGTTCTTCGGTTGGCTATCTTGCCATCAGAACGGCTCTTCACTACAACCTCAAGGTAGAAGCCGAGATCTAGGGGGGAAGCGGGGCAATGCCCGGGCACCCATCTGGCAGCAAGACCTTTGGATTTCCCATTGCGCTCTCGGCACCCCGTATTCTCTGGATATCCAACGATCACTCGCTGCCCCCCCCCTTGGCCAATACCCCTTTCTGCTACTCTCTCTCTCTTTATCTCTCTCTCCCTCTCTTTCCCTCCTCTCTCACTCTCTCTCTCTCTCTCTCTCTCTCTCTCTCTCTTTTCTCTGAGATACAAATAAAGACTGCCAGTGCATGTGCTGTGGCCCTCTTCATTCCCCATCCATCGTCGAGGGGTGCCATGGCTCGATGCCACTCTTTTAGGCTTATATTTCCCGAATAGCAATTGAAGAAAAGACAAAATCGAAGCCAGAGTGGACCGGAAAGATTTGCGGTGAGCTCGCGGAGATTTTTGAGGAATCCTGGGCTGCTGAAGATTGCACCCAACCCCCCCCCCCCCCTTCATCTGAGGCTCCGTTCTGAGCCCGGCCTTATCTATTCCGGGAATATTCCGGGAACGCCTCTTATCATTCCCGGAATCTCCCTGAATCTCCCGGAATTAATTCCGGGAATGATTCCGGGAAACGATTCCCGGAATGCTATTCCGGTAACCCATTCCGGGAATCAATTCCCGGAATGATTTTCATCTTGTCCGGGAATTTTAGGTAAATTCCCGGAATCTAATTCCGGGAATAATTTTGTTAAGGCTGGGCCTACCCGACCAAAAGGTCGGGTAACCATTCCGGGAATCTAGGTGAAACACCACCAAAATTCCTGAAATTTTCACAGTAGCTTAAAAGGGGCTTCATTAGCTAATATACAAAGTTTCAAATTAATCGGGTAGTTCCCAGCGAAGTTACGGAGAATTTTCGAAGTTAAAAAACTGAAACCTTTATTTACCGGCAGGAATGCTATTGGCTACCTCTTCATACAAATACTGGAATTTTTCGCTTTTAACAACTACATTTTTTAATTCGAGGAATTGTCAAGTGTTTGAATGCCGGGAATGTGCTGAGATTCCCGGAATAGATGAAAACTATTCTGGGAATGCATTCCGGGAATCGGTAAAAATATTCCCGGAATCATTTTCATCTAATTCCGGGAATCTATTGCGGTAACCGTTCCCGGAATAGGTTCCCGGAATAGAGATGAAAATGATTCCGGGAATGTTTTTCCCGATTCCCGGAATGATTCCCGGAATTATTCTCGGAATAGGTTCCCGGAATGATTCCCGCAATAGATACGGCCGGGCTCTGGAGTTGAGGTTCGGGGTGGGCTTAGCCTTGGCTCGGCTCGGCTGGGCTTAGGTTTAGGCTTAGACTTAGACCTAGGCTTTGACTTGCGCTTAGGCTTAGGCTTCGGTTTAGGTTTGGTCTTGAGCTTACGCGTAGGCTTGGGCCCGAACTTAAGCTTACGCTTGGGCGTAGGCTTAGTCTTGGCTAGGCTTGGGCTTAGACTTTGGTTGCATGTACGAGATGGGCGAGCTTGGACTGAGCCTTGGCTTCTGTTTCAGGCTAATCCCACTCGCCCACTCCGTACCGATGGGTACCACTTTCAACAGTTTTGCCGGGCTCAAAGTGGAGGGCTGGGTGGCAGGTGAAATGGCTCGATTCCACCAAACACCCTTATCACCCCGTACCCCCTCGTCCACCCACCCGCACACACACACGCTGCTCCCCGGCATTTTTATCAAAAAATGGGCGCAAAATCGAGGGGGGGGGGGCAGAGCGTGGATGGGGGGAGGAGGGGTGGGGGTGGAGATGGGGTAGTGTGACAGGGTGGGTGTGTGTAGAAAGTGGAAAGCAAACTCCAGCTCACCCCACCAAAAACCCTCGCCGGCCGCCAAAAAGGCAGCAGCAGCTGCATCGGCTGTGGCCACGGTGATTCCCTTCGAATTTTGGTGCGCTTTCCGGCGTTCGTATCATGAGAATTCCTGGGAAGTCTGCTGAAAAAGTGGCACGGCGTCTACCTTCAATTTATCGGTAAAAAATGCCGTTTTTTTATTCTGATGTTGATTTTCAATTTTTTCTCATTTAGACGAGAGAGAGAGAGAGAGAGAGATTTAGGAGGACTGGAAACTGGTACAGTTCCGACCAGCCCGCGACCACCCCACCCAGCATTCGGGTAGGCATGAATTAAGGGTGGTGTACGCTGCTGTACGACTCTCTTTCTCTCTCTCTCTCTCTCTCTCTCTCTCTCTTTCCCTCCCTCTTGCCTCCATTTCCTTCTGTTTTTGTTCGCAACTCGCTCGCCTGCCTCAATCCGAAACTCACAGCCCCCTTCCCGCACAACGACACGTTCTTTAATTCCCTTTGCTTCGATTCAGGATAAATTATTTTGCTTACTTTACCTATGTTCACCAACCTCGCGGAGCCGCCGCGCGGCCCCAAGGCGGTCAGCAGATTCGATGGGGCGGTACCCGTCTCCGGGTTTAGTCCTGCTCGCGCGATGCATAAGCCAAATCCCAAGCCAAGTGCACGCCTAAACTTGAGCCCAGGCCATCCCCAAGCCTAAGCCGAAGCCTAAGCCATCCCAAGCGTATGCCTGAGCCTAAGCTTAAGTCTAATCCCGCGTCTAATACTAAGCCCTAAGCCAAGCATATGCGAAGCCATCCCTAATGCAAGCCTAAGCTAACCTAAGCTTAAACCCAAGCGTTAAGCCAAGCCTCAGCCTAAGCGCAAGCTCTAAGACAAGCCTAAGCATAGGCCGAACTTAAGCATCCAAGCTTAAGCCTGAGCCTGAGCCTAAGCCTAAGCCAAGCCGAAGCCTGTGCCTGATCCAAGCCTAAGCCTAAGCACTAGCTGGTGGCACAACTGGTGATGATGGTACCCTATGTGAGTTGTTGTATGGCCGGGCCCTCTGTTGTGCCATCGCTTCTCCCCGTCTCTCTTTTTATTCTTTTTTTCTGCCTTTTACTCATGGCCATCACATGGGGTGGGAGTCCCCCCTCACCCCATTTGACGACAAATAGAAAAGGGCCCGAGACCCGGTGAACCCAGCCGAACCTTTCCCCCCACCAACCTCCCCCCCCTCCCTCGACTACCACTGGCTACTATCGACACCAAGCTGTTTTTAGGGGTGTATTAATGCGAAATTTGAATCTTTCACAATCTCGGGGGGAAAACTGGGGGAAAACTCTAAACTGTCTTTTCCTATTCCTAGAAGGGGAAACCACAAATATTGCATAAAGATTAAAAAAAATTGATTTTTCGACCAAATTTGCCAAAAAAAATGCAGGTTTTTATTATTTTTCCACGAAAAATCCAGTTACTGTTATTAAAATAATTACCAGTGGGTTCTTAGGCTTATTTGGAATTATAGAAAAAGTTTGCCCCCGTTATTGCGAAAGCTCCCCCGTTTTGGTTCGGTTGAATCAGATTGCGATGTTTTGAAATGGCAGCCTTAATACGCTTAATTTTTCTGGATTGCATAGAGCTTGAGTTTCAGAACAAGTAAGATTATTCAAGGCGCGAGCCACAGCGCACGCTCAACGCATATACACAGCCCTGCAATTTGGCTAGACGGGTTAGAGGACGGGCGCGTTGCGTGTCGCGGGCGCGGCTAGATGCTAGCACCTGTAGCCGTTCCTTGTTTGAACATTTAAGGTACCATATGGAGAAGTATGTTTCTGGATATTTTGATAACTTTTCGATCAGCGCAACTCAAATTGGGTACCAATCAAATCAGCACCCGATGATCCTACTCCACACCAGCACCCCCCAATATACAATTCCGTTGTGCACCCCTTTACACGCCCCCCGATCGTCCACCCATTCCATCGATCCGCTCGGGTGCCGTCCGTGCTCCCTTCTCCCCTCCCGGAATCGGCCATTTCCAACTTGTTTCCCGCATTTCAATGGTTCCCCTTCTATACGGCCCGCCGTCTCTCTCTCTCTCTCTCTCTCTCTCTCTCTTTCTCGCCAAGGTCAACACAATACCACCCGCAAAAATTTCCCCCACCCCTTTTCGTGCTCGAATACCATGTCGAAGGCCACAGTTCGCAACCCCTAGCAATTTCTCTCGCCTTCTCTGTCTCACTGTCTCTATATCTCTCTCTCTATATCTCTCTCTATATGTCTCTTGCTCTCTCTCGCTCTCTCGCTCTCCCTCGCTCTCTCGCTCCCTCGCTTCCTCTCTGTACTAGTGTAGTCATACAATTTCCACCCATACACCCCCCCCACTCATTGCCATTTATTGAATCTGAATTTCGGGTGCTGGGAGCCGCGCTTCGAACCAATATTGGTTTTGCCCTGATCCATCTCTATGGCTCCTCTCGCCGACAAAACGACCTCTTTAGCTATCCCAACAGCTCAAATCAACGAAGCGAGGCCGATCACCAAAAAGCTGCTTTATTATTGCACAAGTTGGCGCTTGAACCCTGAAACCCCCTCCATTTCCGTCCCACCCCTTTGCAACCCTTTCCTACTGTCGATGTCGATAGTACTGCTGCGTACGTACTAGCACCAAGTACGGTGCTTTTAAAGGGACTGTCAAGGCATTTCTATGGATATTAGTATGGATTCGATCGATTTCACATGGGTACTTGGATGAACGGGCCTAAGAATAAATAGAAGGCTAAGCTAGCCTGGAGATAAGTCTATGCTTAAGCCTAATCCTAACCTAGTTCTAAGCCCAAGGCTTATAGCCTAAGACCAAGACTATAAGCGTAATCCTAGTCCTAAGCCCAAGCCTAAACCCAAGCTTAACCTTAAGCCTAAGTTAAGCCTGTGGTCAATTCTAAAGCTAAGCCAAAGCCAAGCCTAAGCCCAGACCCAAGCCCAGAACTAAGCATACACGCAATTTCTAATCGAGAGTCGTGGATTTTTCATGCTTTCTTCGTTTCCTAGCACCCATCCCTACTGCCCCTATCTCTTGCGCCTTTAGTGTTGGATGAGTCGAGGGTGCGAACAAAAGGGGGGTCAAAACTGTTGCTCTGCCTTTAGCCACAGCTTTCGATGCCTTTAGATGCACTTTTCGTGCTCTTTCCCCCCATCGACCCCTCCTCCCTACCCGCACAAAGACACCCTTTTCTCACGGCCAACCCCTGCCCACCTTTCCACATGTTTTTTTGCGAGTTGTGGGTAGCGCGGGAAAGTGGTGCACACTAGGGTTACGTTCATTTCGTTGATTTTTGCCGGGCCGGGTGCGGTTTTTCGGGTTTAGTTTTGCCGAATTTTTGAGTTGAACAATTTTCCTTTCGCCGTTTTCGTCGCGAACAACACGGTGATTTAAAAAAGCAGCAAAATGAACGCCACCGCTATACAGCTTCGATTAGACGTCCTTATTTGTTTTGCCGAAAAGTCCGTTTATGCTACTTCCGCTTACGTCGAGCCTGACTTGCGATACCTTAGCCACATTAAGCTACATTTTTTTTAGATTCGCAACCAAATAAACGGAAGCGAACATTTTTCGCAACAAAAATAAACTGTCGATACTCGTAGGGAATGAACTTTCTATTTTTTTATTTCCATTCTTTTTTTGATGCCCGAGCACACGAATTTGACTGCTTGTCTCCGTGGGGCTTCATAGTTTTAGCTGGCTACGGCAAGTTTACAATGAGATGCTTTTCTAGTGAAAATTCAGTTTCCGTACGCAATTTTCCCTAACTCCAAATTTTTTTTAATCTGCGAAACGATCAGAGGAGTCAGACTGATCGAAGACTAAGACAAAAAAATGCATAAATAGGACCATTTTCTTGAATCTGATCGTTAATAAATTCTGAACAAAGTTCAAGTCAGAAAATTCTGCACAAGATAGGCTTGGTCCCATACGGAAACTCGATTATCATTAAAAAATGTGGCGCTTATGCAGGTGGGGGGCGGGGGGGGGGCGAAATTGGTAGTAAGGGGTTACGAGACGCTCCGCTGCAGCTATTTGGTTTTCAGCTTAAGCCGAGGCTTAACTTGGCTTTAACTAAGCTTGGCTTAGTCTTAGGCTTAAGCTTCAGCCCAGGCTAGGCTTAACCTGAGCTTTAAATTGCCTTCGGTAGTAAAATGGGGTCATTTAGGGTGTAGCTTAGAGCTAAGCTTAGCTTGGCTCAAGCTAAGCTTTGACTTAGTTTGTATAAAGCTAAGCCTAGACCGACTTTTCCAGAGGTTTCGAGCTTAAAAAACGGCACTTGGAGCGTCTTGGAGTCAAAATCCAGACTCGCCCCCCCCAAGTGCATTAGCACCAAAAATTTTTCGTTGTTAGGCTTGCTTTTACACCATGAAATGTTTTACACTACTCCAAAAATCGTCTTGACAAATCGAGAAAAATGAAGGGAATAGTGTGGTTGGTTGGCGCTGTCTCCTTTCAAATGTGACTAATACCCTTAATGGAATGTCATTTCACACCCCAGAAAAGAGCCGACAACGTGGCCGGGGGGAAATGTTTTCGAATCGAAGTGGTTCGCCCGGCTTTTTCTCGGGTCCCCGTCTTTTTCTGATACCTCTCGCCATATTCCGATTATTTTTCGTTGAGGTGATGGTTGGATGAGTATGAGCTTAAACTTAGCTTTACGGAAACCAAGTCTGTTCGTAGCTTGGGGAAAGCCTAAGCCTTACAGCTCTTTTTAAGACTAGAAAAGTGAAATTAAATTGAACTAGGCTTTGCTATGGCAAAAAGGGCTTTATCGTAGCTTGGCCAGCTTAAGCTGAGCCGACTAGATATTGCTTACCACAAAAACCCCAAGTTAGTCGTTAGCCTTGGCTTGACTTTAGTCAAACCAAGCCCAGTTCCAGCTTATGACAACTGAAGCCTGGGTTTAAGCCAAAGTCTATATGGCCATTTTAACCACGCAAAAGCTAAGTCCGGCCTAAGCTTGGCTTTCTTCCAACCAAGCAAACTTAAGCCTGCTTGTAAGCTAAGCGTACGTAGGTACTTTTAACGATGAGAAACCTAAGCTAAGCCTACGCGCACCCTGTATCAAACCGCTTCGGTATCACGTCGCTTGCCCCTTAGCTGAATTTGACTTCCTCCTGTTTCGGTAGCTATCCTTGATTTTTCTATTTTAAATTTGGGCTCTAATTATTCGAACTTTTCATTTTCATCTCATTCCATTTTCCTTTTCGGTTTAATCTACTTTTTTTGCAGTTGGTGTCGGTCTTCTCATCGGGGTGGCCGTGCCCTCGATGGGCTCTCGTGGCCGTCCGCAGTATGCCATCGTACGGCTGCCCCCGCATGCCGATATTGGCACTCTGTTCATGATACTGGTCAGTTGAACGTTAAGCGAAAATGACGTTAAACCACTTACGATTACCTTTAAAGCGACACGCGAAAGCGATGGGCCAATCAAGTCTAAGTATAGCTTACGCCCAAGGCTTACTAGTGTAGGGCTTTCAAAGTCTTAGCGTAGCCTGTGCCGAAACCTAAGCCCATTCCTAAGCCTAAGCTTTGGATAACTTTGGATAACCTTACGCTTAAGCCTAAGCCTAGTTCTAAGCCTACGTGCAAGCATAAGCCCAAACCGAAGCGCAACCGTAAGCCCAACTCTAGCCCTAGACGCAAACCTAAGCGTAGCCCTTAGCCTAAGCCTAAGCCTATACCTAAGCATAAACCTAAGCCCATGCCTAAGCCTAAGCCTAAGCCTAAGCCGAAGCCGAAGCTTAAGCCCAAGCCGAAGCCTAAGCCATTGCCTATCCCCAAGCGGATACCTAAGCCTAGGCCTTTCCTCCCAACCCCCAATGTCGCAGCCCCTTTAAACAATTTTCCAAAATACCCTCCGGATCGTCAGTCAGCTCAAACTAAAAGGAATCTCGGATGGCTGGCTGAGGGTTGATCGATTGGCTGTGGCCGGTTGTTGGCGGTCGGGGGGGGTGAAGCTTTTCCGGCCGGCAATTTCGTTTCGTTTTGTTGGAGGGCGGGGAGGGCGCTCGGTGAATCGCGGTGGTTTATAGGAAATGGTTTCCCGACGGCAAACCGCCGCGGAATTCGAAAATATTGGATGGCACACAGCCGACCGCGGGAAAGCACTGTATAAATGGCCCCGGGGAGGGATTCAGGAGAAAGGGGGATTTCGGTCAAAATCCGGACGGCCAAAATCCCGACAGAAAAAAATACCGAAAGGCAAAATCCCGACAGAAAAAATACCGAAAGGCAAAATCCCGACCGCCAAAATCTCGACACCATGATACCGACAGAAAAAAATTCCGAAACCCATAATACCGAGAGGCCCAAATGCCGGCTTAATTTCTTTCCACTTTTTTGAATTCCACTCCCGCTTTAACAGCTATTTTTCATGTCGAATTTTCCGCTGTCGGGATTCGGCTGTCGGGGTTTTACACTATATTTCCTTAAGTACTATACAGATTTTGAGTAGTTTGTCTTTTTAGGGGGGAATTTATACCAATTTCTATGGTAAAAAGTGCTTAAAAAGCCGATTTAAATGACCTCTTCTTTTTCGCCAAAAGGTCCGCGGTAGAATTAGGAGACAGAGACCCAGAATCCGCAAACGGGATTTTGGGGGTGCAGGGGCTTCGAGCACCACTTTATCGGCTGAAATCGTGTGGTGCGCTGGAGTAAGGGTAGTTGGAGAGAGAGGGAGAGAGAGAGAGAGAGAGAGAGAGAGAGAGAGCCAAAAAAGCCGACGGGGTTGACCCAATTCGAGGCGAGACGAAGCGGGGGGCCAGACCATTTCTCAATGACCTTCACCATCGCATACCATGGCTTATACGCCGCCCAAAAAATGGCTGTGAAAGCAAGAACCCCCGCGAGAACAGGGGTTTTCTATCAATTAGTCGGGGTAACAAGCGAATTTAGTCAAGGCTTAGGCTTGGCTTAGCCTTAGGCTTTGCTTAGGCTTAAGCTTAGGATTAGACTTAGGCGTAGGCTTGGCTTAGGCTTGGCTTAGGCTTGGCTTGGCTTAGGCTTGGCTTAGGCTTGACTTAGGCGGCTTAGGCTAGGCCTAAGTTTAGGCGTGGGCTTACGCGTCGGCATAGGCTTGGCTTATGCTTGGGCTTACTCGGCTATGCCATAACCATAACGTATCAATTGAATGAGCACCAATTTCAAAAACGACCTGACATGCCCCCTTCTTTTCAGTTCGAAAACGGGTACTCGGAGTTCCGACTCGTCAATGACCTCTCCGAAGCCTGCTCCTGCACACAAAGCGCCGGCAGTTCCGGCTCGGTACATGTAAGCGATTCGTGTAAATGAGTGACGTGCCGCGGTACGCGACGCGTCAAGCGGTCAAGCATACGCGTTGCGTGTCGCCGCGGCGAGACAGGCTGATTTAATTATTTATATTTAGGGCGCGGAAGCGGAGGGCGGAGACACCGACTCGGAACCCCGACCATCTCCAAGCACAATGTCCACCTCGATGCCCCTTCAACCCCTCTCAATACATAGCTTTGGACAGGTGGGCATAATTCATCTGAAAAGCCGTTAACGGGGCCAAGAAGTTCGCAGTTCTGTGTTGGCCCATGGTAGAGAGCGCAACGCGACCGCTTGATGCTCTTTTTAGCTCCTTTTTGGGCGTGAAAACGCGCAAATTTGCAAATTCTGGCGCCATATCTGGAATTCTCCGGCGATTCCGATACTACTAGTTGTTTTAATCTCGAAAAATGGCCCAGAAATCACCGAGATCGAGGAATTGGGCGCTAGCTCGCTATATATGGGGCTTCGTGTAGAGCTGGCTTGGCCTAACCGGAAGTGATGTATCTCTGTCCACAGGTCCATTAAGGAAATTCTGACCAGACGGTTGGAATCGCCATAGTCGAAAAACTAGGGGTAGCCGCGAGCGTTTTTCGAAATTCCACCGTGCCAACTTGAGGTTCCCTTGTTAGCCCATGCTAAGCTTATATTTGTTTTTATAAAGTTAGCTTCCTAGTTTAATTGTTCCAGCAGCTTAGAGTTTCAAAAACGGCGTTCTGAGCGTCTTGTACTCAAACCGGTGAGCCCCCCCCCCAAATGCATTAGCACCAATTTTTCTAAAAAACCTTCTAGCTGCCCACCTCCACGGCGACCGCGACGATCGTCTCACTCGGCGGGCTTTCAGGGCAAAAGGGCTTCTCACAAGCCCTTGTAAAACCCGAGCCACAACTCGCGACCGAGACCGATGGCGTTTGCAGTAGTCTACAAGCCCTGCCCACCCTCATCAAACAGCTTCAACATGGACCCGCGTCAGGTACTCTATATAGTATCTAAAAAATTTTCCTCAGAAAAAATCTTTCTCCCCCCCCGATAATGCGAAAGAACCCAAAATCTATGCGTAATACAGCCATTTCAGGGGCGGCTGCCTCGGCCGACTCGTCAACATCAGATTCGCCGTCACCACGCCGAGAGTCGGATTCAAAAACCGGCATCTTGCATTTGAACCTCGACCACACCGGGTCAACACTACACGATGATAGCGATGTACGTAAAAACTCAACTTGGGCGCATTTAACAATTAGCCAAATTAGATACCGTTGAGGGTAAAAGTAAAAGTTGCTTAACGGGGGGGGAGTGATATGGCCTCATGCGGCCTATTGGTGCCTATTCATGCACGCCATCTGCTACCAAGAAGCATCGGCTCGAAAATACAAAGTTCGTCCCCCCGATACGGGCCTGGCTATTTCGATCCTCTCGGCCGATTAGGTCATTGCTTTTGCGTTCTCTTGCCGCGCACAAGACCCGGGTTCAAATCCCGACCGTGACAAATCTGGGGGTCGGATGTTTCTTTCATGACTTTCACCTGAGGACGCGTAAGAATTTCGGCAATCAGAATCCAGAAAACCCAAAAAACCGTTATACACCTACTTGCAGGTAGCGTTGAATGCGTCGGCTGGATCAGATGCGGCCATCGAAATGGGCGACATGGGAGATGGCGATCCATCTTCAATGGCACCGAATGAAACATTGGCAAATCTCGTCTCGGCCCTCTTCCCATCCACCTCTCTACCAAATGGGCCGCACGATTTCGATCCAAAGGTAGAGCTGTCTTGCCAACAGACAATCAATGATCAATGACTTGCCGATTGTTTTTAATAAGCTTCCGCTTTCCAGCAATCACGACGATCGTTGGGTTCCGTAATTGAGCGTCTACATTCCAACGGCACCTCCCCAGTGCCAGATAGTGGAAAAAGGAAGGCACATTCGGATTGGGGATCGCCTGTCGAGGGAAAGGTACGAATCGCTCTGAATATTTATTTGGAAAACTAGATTTGCACTAAAAGCCTACACTACTACTACTAGAATAGAGCATACACTAGGAATCAGTTATCCGTTACTTTGTTTTTAGTCGTACCGCCAAGAAACGCCGAAGAAAGATCTACTCGGCGATTTTGACGACGAAGAACGACGGAAACGGAATGCCGAATGGACCTATAAGGGGGACTGGACGTGTAAGGTGAGAAAAGAAATAGATACATGTCGAAAAAGTGGCATGGCTGCTTCGACAGAGCTCGCAATTCCGACCAACTCCTATTTCTCGAAAAAGGCTGAACGACGGCCATGGAGAAAATTTGGGTTCTGGACTGTTAGCGGCGGGGGGTTAGCAGGGGGAAAGCCACTTTCTGTTTTCCACATATACTTGTTGATTATCCATTATGTAGTTTTATAGTGTTTTTAGTAGTGTTTGATTGCTAGAAAGTTAGAAAAAAAACATTTTGAAATTTTTGACCTTTTTGGCCATTTTTCGCAGAATTTTGACACTTTCGCACCTTTTGATTACTTTTAATAAGCTTTTCTATCTAAAAACTATGTAAAATGCTATAAAAAGGGTTGTACACATAGGATAACGGGGGGGAATGAAATAACGGGGGGCACTCATTATTATGAAATTTGCAATTACTGTCGGATTTTGCGAGTGCCACTTGATAGAGCGTCGAAAAATATACTAAGAGCTTTTTTTACAGCCCGAAAAAAGCATATTTAAAAATACTTTTATCTTAAAATAAAAGTTTGAGTGCCCCCCGTTATTTCCCCCCCCCCCGCCCCGTTATCCTATGTGTACCAAAAGGGTCGTAGAGAATCAAAGGGAAAAATCGGTTCCACCCCCCCCCCCGCTAACAGTCCAGAACCAAAATTTGTTCCGAACAGGCGGATTTAGGTATCTCACTGTAATCGTTTTTTGTTGACCGTGGGATTTCGATACGTGAGATAGCACATTTTGTGTAGAATTTTTTGCTGATTCCGAATCCGTTTTTAAAAGTTGCGGAACCCCTCTAGATAAAAAGTTACAGCCGGTTTTCTACCCCAACTGACCGAAAATTACAAACTTTAAATCCTTATAAAAAACTCGTGGAACATTTTGTGGGATAAAATACAGCACTCCTCGGGGTAAAAAAACGTGCTCTTTCGAATGGGCTACCTCACGAACCGGTAGCTCAAAATTCACAAAATTTCAAAAATTGGCCATCCAAGGCATAGTTCCACCGAAAAACTTTTTTTCATGAATTTTGAGCTACGGGTTCGTGAGGTAGCTCATTCGAAAGAGCACGTTTTTTTACCCCTTGGAGTGCGGTATTTTATGCCACAAAATATTCCACGAGTTTTTTATAAGGATTTAAAGTTTGTAATTTTCGGTCATTTGGGGTAGAAAACCGGCTGTAACTTTTTATCTAGCGGGGTTCTGCAACTTTTAAAAACGGATTCGGAATCAGCGAAAAATTCTGCACAAAATGTGCTATCTCACGTACCGAAATCCCACGGTCAACAAAAAACGGTTACAGTCAGAACCTTTTTCGTGGCGTGTTGAAAATGCCACGCTTTATCGAATGAGCCTTGTGATATTGCAAACCCGTCAAAAACACCCGACAAACGACCCAATGTGCAATAAAAAAATAAATCTGAACAACCTCGTTGCAGAAGTGCGGCTCGTTGGTGAACCCGAAGCACCGGACAGCCCAAAAACTCCTTCGCCACATGGTCTCGCACGGGCCGCGGGCGTGGAGCTGCTCGGGGTGCAACAGCAAATTCGGGCTGCATACCTCGTTCGTCTCCCACAACAAATCGGTGCACAACGGCGAGGCGACGCCCGTCAGCTTGAGGTTCGCCTTTTGGTGATTACTGGGAAATCTGTTATGGTACTGTTCTGTTAGCGGGGGGAGACTGTTTCGAGAATTTTTGAGTTTTTGACCAAAAAAGATAGAATTTGCGGCTATTCAAAAATTTTTGAAATATGTTTTACAAATTTCTAGCAATCAAAAGCTAATAAAATACTATAAAATGTATATCTATTAAATTATCTACAGGAATAGGCCGGGAACAAAAAACAAAATAGTTTACCCCTGCTAAGAGAACAGTACCAATGTTATAACTTTATTAAAAACAACTCTAAACCCACACTTTCGACAATTTGCAGGACCAGCGAGCTGGAAGACATCTGGTTTCAGCTGGCGCACGAGTGCTTCCCCGATTTTGTCGATCAGGTCCATTCTTGTATCAAGAAGACGACACACGTCTGATCACGCCCCCCTCAGCGGCTTCTCCATATTCTGCAACCACCTAAAAGCTTTACAGATTTCTATTCCCCGATCCCGCTGTTAGCCGTCAATTATTCCCTCCAAATCCCCCATAAACATTTATATATACAAATAGTTTATCCCTCCCGATTCGGCGAGCCCCCCAGTGTGATGATGTCTTCGTTTTTCCTCTTATATACTACCGTTCGTTGTTCTAAATAGGAATCTATTTTGTCAAATTCTATCTACTCCGGTGATTTTCAGAAATAAAAAATACATAGCCCAAGATAGCCTGTTTTTCGCCCCCCGGTTTGTCCACTCCCCCAGTCCGATGATTCCTCCGCGCATTCTTGTCACCTTAATTGCACCTAACAAATATATAGTCAGTTTTTTCCGCTTGTTTTCGGCAGTTAGCAAATGTCAAACGGTTCACACGCTTCTGGTAGTATATTGTTCGTCATTTAAGCGCTGAAATGCTCGCTAAAAACTATTTTTTTTTAGAATAACACAAGCTCTGTTAGATTAGATTACGAATTACGAGGCATTATTCCATAGTACCCCTACAAATGGGAGCGTGCTAACCGTTCGAAATTTGCTAATTGCCTCTTTTCATGTCTGGCTTCATGACTTTCCACAAATTTTGGGGAGCAGCTGGCCTGGTCGGTTGGCCTAAAAAGAACCCAACAAACAATTTGCAGAAAAGAGGTTACCTCAAAAGATTGCTCCTCAAAAGTTATTCGCTGTTCAGCTTCGTCGCATTTCGTTGTCGATACCGTCTCTATCCTGCCGTAGACTTTCCAGTATATTCTACTCCACACATATACAGTGCCTTCTCGCAATACCCCCAAATTCACAAATCCGTTTTTTCATTAACCTACTGTTAAAAAACTAGAAACGTCGGTTCAGCGTCTTTTTTCCCTTTCCTTTTCTTCCGGCCAAAATTTAGTCGAATTTCCCAATTTTTCACGGTCTTTTCGACCTGTTGGACGGGAATTCGCCTAAACAGCCGGCCTACTATATCCTCGGTTGACTGTGATTTCTCTCCCCCGTATACACTTTACACCCGGTTTCCAGATTTTGGGTTTTCGAGTCGTTTTCTGCAAGGAATTGGTTTATTAATGGTAGCTCTGGCTCGAAAAATATTCCTTGCAAAATACGCGCGAAAACCGTCGATGCCCTTTCTGTCGTTTAGTTCCTTTTTAATCAGGTTTTTTCTTGAAGAAAAAAAATATTTTCAGTACTGGAATGGACACTCGAACTACACACTAAATACGACAGCTTTTTTCGATGACACTAAGACAAAGATTTCACCTAAATTTCAAAAAGGAAAACCTTGGGCTGCCTGGTCTGCTTGGGCATTCCGTCGGGCTTGCGTATCAAGTTACGCATCCCATCTAGCGCTGCTCGGGGCATAAACATCCCATTTTCATGCCTTGCGTTATGGAGGGTTTCCGCTTCGCTTGCACGGTCCTGCTGCTGCTTGTATTGTCTGCTAAAGGAAGGGAAGATGGGATTGCTTTGCCGGCGTAAGCAATTTGCCTTTTGCTACCGTTCGGGGGGCGCTGTTCATGACAGACAGACGATGTTGTTTCTAAAACCTATCCTTGTCTGGTTCTAGAAAACAAAAAAAAATCCATGGTCTTCGTATAAACGCCGAGAATGTATGCCCGTTTCTGCTAAAATCGGCATAAAAATGTGCAAATTGGCCAAAATTAGGCGTGGGTTTATTTTCTAGTTGTGACGGGCGAGGGAGAATCCGATGCGAAGATGGAATGCAATGTATTGATAAGCGGTATATGACTCTTTGAGTTTTCCTACTTTTCCCGTAGGTGGATGTGCGATGGGCGGTACGACTGTGAGGATCGCTCCGATGAAAGCCCAAAAATTTGCAAGCGCACCAAGCAGGTCGGTCCAAACCGGTGGAGCATTCGCTTCAGAGCTTTTCATGGCGCTAAACAAAACCACTTCCTAGCAGGTCCTTACAGAGACAGCGTTGTGCTGAGCCAGGCCGCAAGATTTTCCATTCAGGTTGTGTCATCAGGTGCTTGGCCACTTGGTGGCCTTAGTGGCGGTTGTTTAACAAAGTGGTTCGCGTGCCGCGATGGCGGATGCGTAGCGCCAGCCTCCGTTTGTGATGGTAGAAGGGATTGCCGGTAGGTTCCACCTAGACAGCATTACATCCAATGCGTCGCTTACCCACACAACTCCTTTCCATTCCCACAATTTCCAGCGACGGCTCCGACGAAGCGGCCTTCTGTGTTCATTTCAATACCAAGATGCGCCGCAAAGACAAAGACTCAATTGTGTATTAGTATAGAGCGGTGGCCATCTAATTTATTGTTGCCGTAAAAAGGGTGGTGGAGGATGAATATAAAGCCGCCGTCGAGCGGAATAAACTTGTAACTTCACGTGAGCAAAAGTCGTGGATAAATAGGGGACGGCTGTTTTTGGTGACTGGTGCGGGTCAAAAACTCAACCGCAGGATTCCAAAGCACTATGAGAAGACGGTAAGGGACAGACGCGGGGTTGGATAAGCGAGATTAGAAGAGGATAGGGGGGAAAGGCCAAGGCAAAGTGTCGCAAAATCCGGGCTGACGAGAATCACACATTACGCCATTTCACAGATTTATTTCGGTAGTAAGTCGGGAAGGGGACGGGGCGCGAGGAGAACCTGTGGGTTTGCCAAAATTGTTTCGGGTTCGGTCACAGAATCCCGCGCGCGCGGGAGAACAATAAAACGAATGAACCGACAGGCATGGCTAGTGGAATTTGAATGAAGACGCTGGTTATGTGGGGGCCATGGAACTTAAAAATAGTGGTTGTAAAAGGAAAATTCGGCAAATTTCAAGGCTCACAAACACACACGCAATTGGCTGCATAAGTGCACTAGCCGAACAGGAAATGGAAGGCAGGTCTCAATGGGAGCTAGGGGCGAAGTCAAAATGGAAGAGCAGGAGGGATGATACCAAAAACGTGGCAATAAATTATGGAAAAGTGCTGCACAACCGTCACCGTACGAAGTCCGTCTACAGGATGACGCACTTCTTCTTCTTGTTGTCGGTGGGCGGGTCCAGTGCAGCAAGAATTGCCTCGTCGAACACGTTTTTCAGTCCCTTCTGAAAACATAAACATAATTTTTTACAAAATCTTGCAGAACGTCTAAAATACACGCGTTACCCCCGGATTGCAGTAATAAGGCATGGTGTATATGGACTGCAGGCAGGCCACGTTCGCCGTGAATAATCCCGGCATAACGAGTGGATTTTATAAATCCTTGCGTAATCCTTTACCTGCGTTAAAGCTGAGCATTCGACGTATTTGACCGCCTTGAGTTCCTTGGCCAGCTTCTCGCCCATATCGGTGCTGATCGGCTTTTGCTTGTTCTTTGCGAGCTTCTCCTGCATTCCCGGGTCATCCCGAAGATCGACCTGAAAAGCGTTTGGTTGTCTGAGGAACAAAAAGATCCATACCTGTGTGCCGACCAGCAAAAATGGTGTTCTTGAGCAGTGATGTGCGATTTCGGGTACCCACTAAACAGAATATGAAAAAACAGCAGTAACCATACCTTTTCCTTGACGTTTTCGAATGAAGCTGGGGCAACCACGGAGAAACAAACGAGGAACACGTCGGTTTGCGGGTAAGAAAGCGGCCTCAATCTAAACACAGCCACGTTAAAAAAATTGAATGCGAGTTATACCGGTCATAGTCTTCCTGTCCGGCCGTGTCGAAGAGCCCCAAGGTATACGGTTCGCCACCGATCATGACCGTGACCTAAAGTGGTGCTCAAACGCGAAAATATAAAACAGCATACCGCGTAGTTATCAAATACAGTCGGCACATATTCCGACGGGAATTTGTTAGTGGTGTAGGAGATTAGGAGGCACGTCTTACCCACGGCTCCATCACCGACCTGAAAATTGCCCGATTCCATGGAGAAAAATAGCACGACGCCCTTGCCCCCGAATCGTCGCAAAAAAACAACCCACCACAACACATTTGATCGTCTGCATCGTTCCAACGTTTGAAGAAAACCCGTAGGACAACCTGAAAATAAGAGAAATTTACGTATATAGAACGCATAGGTAGAAAGTAAGAAGTTTCTGGTCCTGAGAACCTCAAATTGAATAATGACAGAAAAGCCTCTATTCGGCATAATGGATGGACAAATGCGCTCAAAGAGAGTAATAAGCTCAAAACGGCGAACGGGCTAGGATGGTAGGAAAAGAGGGCGTACATTCTACTAGTACTTCCTGAAAGTCTTGAGCTTTGGCGTAGGAATGAGGCAACCTGTCAAATTATCAATTCGCCAGATTTTTTATGAAAAAATGGAAAGCCAAATATGTTCGTGGAAAACAACCTAAAAGAAAGGAAACAAAAATTAGTCGGAAAAATTCAGTCGTAAGTTCCGATGACAACAAGATGACGCTCAATCGTCGATCGGAAAGTCCCGTTGGCACTGAGGATCGAATTTTTGAATTATTTTCATGATTTCAAGAGATCGCGGAAGTTTGCGTCACAAAACGTTCTATCTTTCACCCAATTGATGACTAACGTAGAATGTTTCGCAACACCCCTTTATCTCTACCCGCCGGTCTTCCTGATGTGTCCCTGTTTTGCTCTGTTCGGCTTTGATGATCGACAGAAAGAAGAACATTGCATTTTTTCAGGTGGCCCAAGGGAATAGGCAGCACAATCGATCGATGTGGTTTGGCTGAGCAAGAGGGGCCAATTTTCGTGCGACGACCCACCACCTCGAAGACGACTGAGGCGACGCCGTTCTCATTGATTCGGTAATTTACCCTTGCCTTTTGCCTTCCAGCGTGGTATTTCCCTACAGAAAGTGTCAAGCAATTTAGATTGATTTCTATTGCACGCGAGTTTGCCATTTTGTAGCGGGGTACCCACTTCGTCATACTTCAATTTAGGGGAAACGGGTGGCTTAAAATTGGTAAGGGGGCACAAAATGCAATGAATAACCGGGGAAATGCATGATGGCGTCCTAGCTTGTTTCACATAAATAGAGCCGAAATCAAGTAGTATTGTATCTAGACTTTAGAAGCTCTACACTACACTAGAAGATGCTCCAGAACAAAGTCCTCGTTATTTAGATGCAAAAAGGCCGGCGAAAAAGTGGTTTTTGGCGAGAGGATGAGCGTTGTAGTGGAAGCCGCTTTAGTTTGGGGAGGGCCAGAAGAATTTGGGGCTGCGTCGCGTGTGCGGTGAGCCCTGTTGGTGGCAATGCAGTCTGTAGCCCGCAGCTGGAGACTCAATGCTATTACTACCCAGTCTTCCCTGTGCCTTGTTTGCGGAGTAAAACCTGTGGCCGCTTCGAAGCTGGCTAACGCGAGATTCTAGGTGCGAAATATAGTCCTCGTTAAAGTATGATTAGCGACGTTACTCGTTTTTTTTGAGAGATATAGATTGGGGTTATGGTAGCCGGGCTCTCGACATCATCCAAAATCAAGAAAATTCCCAAACGATTCTCTATTGCCTTTTGCCGATCTCGTTTGTTTTGGATAGTTTACGATTCTTGGCCTTTGCGCTGTTCATGGTGACAATATTAAAACTTTTATGCAGCGCATTGATCGGGATATTAATAGGTATAATCTGCCTTGAAATTTTTGGCCATCACTCCCCATTTATTGTTGGCGACACACGCATAGATTCCCTGTAAAGAAATAGGAGGATACGGATGTCGATTGTACCTGATCACCCATCGTGGCCGGATCAATTTCTAATTTGCTCCACATAACATTATCCGGCAGCGGTTTTTCGTAGAACTGCGAAAGTCCTGTTCCCATTGTAATTTAGCTGACTTACATGTATATTTGGCCGTAAGTGGATTTCGGCGCCCTCCTTATACCATTTTATGGTTGGCCGTGGGTCGCCTTTTGCCTTGCAGATCAGCACCTGCTTATAGCCAAGTCGAAACGTTTGACTGAAGTGCGACCCGGTGATGATTTGCGCGCTCTGAAAATAGTTTTTTATGACCATTGACGAGGACCGTAGACGCAATAGCTCTATAATTCCTTGTTGCTCCCCTAGCTTACCCTATTGTCCGTCAATTGCATCTGAATTAACGAAAACTCGGCGACTTGCGAGAAATGCAGATTGCTCTTGCCCTTGCCTTTTCCTCCTAAAAAAGTGTTTTAGTTCCCTCCAAGAAGTCTACCTCGACGGCCTCCCCTGCCCGCCGCCTGGTCGACGAAGATGAGCAGCGACAATACAACGGCAACGAACATCGTCGATGCGAGGGCCCCACTTCCGCGCATCAAAAGAGGCTTTCCCTTCAACCCGGAAAAATATCAGTTCAAGTTTACGCAGAAGAAACGTTGTGGGATACGTAAGTTTCTAGCTTATTTTATTATAAATGGCTAATTCATAGATTAGATTACGCTACAGCGCTAAAACGAAGAAATATTCATGCTCGAAGATCTCGAGTATAGCGGCAGTTTTGTGGATCGTAGCATCCGGGCGCCTCAATTTCGACTTTCTTGAAGCGATAGTCCAGAAAAAGAAATGAAAACTAAAGAAAAAGAACGAAAAACCCGATATTTTGGGGTATCAGCTTCTACGGATGAAGGTTAGGGTTGTAGGCTGTCAACAAATTGCACATGAACAACATGAATTGCTGGAAGAAGAGCAGGAAAAGTACCACAACTTTCAAAAGCAAGCAAAAGCATTCTTATTACGAAAAATATCATCGGCGACTTGAATGCTATTAGTTTACGAAAGTAAATCGCGTTTTTCAGAGGACCCGAGTCGGTTAATGCTAACGAGCTGCCCGGAGCACTTGACGCGATGGATCCACCCAGGATATCGACACCTGGTCCCCTGGTCGGTGCTCTTTCCGCTGCTTTATTGCCCCAGGCCGAGCAGCGAGGGTGACGGGCTGGAAACAGACCCATCACACTTGATTAAGCCCCACCGATGTTTAGGACCGGTGCTTTTTGTTACTACTGATTCACTTTTTCCTAAAAACAGTCTATAGGTCTCACCGTTTCCGCGGGATCGTCGTGAAACGCAGCATTGCGGCCAAGATCAAGAAGAGGACCGTCTACTACTTCCCGTTTCCGCGTGTATTCCCCTACTTTGCGATATGTAAGACTTTTCTACGCTTCTTTCCTGAATTTTTCTAAATTCTCTAAACTTTGATTTTCCTCTAAAATATATGAGATTTTTTCGTGACCAAAAATCACTCAACAACGATAAGAAGCCGCGATTGCTAAAATGTTGTTAAATATGCTTATACGAGCTAGCCCCCCCCCCCCCGCTAACTATCTTTTACCGCAGTTTTTAGTTGCCAAATGACGACGCCAGAACTTGAGTTTGCCCTCGTCCATCCATGTGTCCGGAGAAGGCCCCGCGACTTTGACCCTGAAAATGGCAGGCTTTTTGAATGAGCTTTTTATTAAAGTTTTTAGAACAAAAAAATAATGACGCTGGGTGTGCGGAGTAAAGCAAAGGACAAGTTGGCTGTAATGGAACGGCTTCCAAACCCGCAGCATTATCGTCTTTTTACGGTACACTTTAGCTTATGTATTTGTAGTTAATTTTAGTACACCTGCGACGAAGATCTTGATCCTATCCTGCAAAGGCCTGAAGATGAAAGTGGCATACGGAGGCTGAGGTAGCCTTGTTTTTTATAAGTATTAAACCCTTGTAGCGTTCAAACTTTAGGTCCCATTTACCCAAAGTTGTTCTCAGATGCGTTAAAGTACCACTTAGGGTGAATTATTGCTAGTTTAATTCAATCCTTCTTATTATACCAAAATAACCGATGAAAATAGTAACGTATCCCATTGCTAATTACCTTATTTAGTGATACTTGCATCGATCGGCTTTCCGAGGGGACAGGGATCGACATAGATTCTTTGGAGTCAAGCACGAAGGCGAGCGCGTTCGGTGATGAATTTGAGGTAAGTTCTACTTGTGCAGAAATACCATTAGCAACTTTCAGATCGACGAGCGATGCATGTGCGCGACGTGTGGGCTGGAATGGGCAAATTCAAGCGAATACTTCGAACACTTGGCTGTCGAGCCGGATTGCTTAGAAGAACGACGGCAGCCTGTGCCCCTCGGAAATACCACCGAAAAAGATAGTACTCCTGTGCCCGCATAAGCAATATATCAATTATGTTTATTAACCCGTGTCACAAACATCGCTTTGTGATTGATCTCTTTCTTGACCGGTATTACCCTCCTTTTCACTTCCACTCGATTCGCTATTGTCAACTCGGGCAAGAGACGAATAAACGTTTTGATATGTGGATTTTTTCGAAAAAAACAGCTCAGAAGTTGAAACTGCTTTTCTATCTCTCCCTTTCGTTGAAACTGGGTTGCGAGCATATAACCAGTGGATAGGCGTTAGTAGCGAGTTGTAGCCCACTAGAACGTCCAACCGAAGGCTGTTTTTGCTGATTGGATTTTCTCTACGCAAAAAGTGCCAATTTTTGAACCCCTTACTTGGATTTATTTCAGGATGCTGGCGCGTCAGGCCGCCCTTGCTGCTCGTGCCGCATCGACCAAGGCTGTCGGGAAGCGGGTGGGTTATTTATTTTGTGGCAGAGTTTCGGATCATCCCAAATATCTTTTTAGGTGAAAACCTTCGAAATCTACCGCTACAATCCGGACAAGGCTGGCTCGAAGCCGTATATGCAGGTAAGCAAGCTGAAAATTGGCGTGATTGGTGACTGGTTTCCATGAGCTCTACAAGCTCCCCAATGAATTTTTGCGAGAAATCATTTTTAGCGATACGATGTGGATTTGGACAAGTGTGGCCCAATGATCCTCGACGCGCTGATCAAGATTAAAAACGAAGACGACCCGACCCTGACTTTCCGGCGTTCCTGTCGTGAAGGTAAGAGTTAGAGTGTTATTTATAAAATGTAACAGGTATCTGCGGATCGTGTTCGATGAACATTGGTGGGACAAACACGCTGGCCTGTATCTGCAAGATTGATGACGACACGAGCAAGAGTACAAAGATCTACCCGCTGCCTCACATGTTTGTTGTCAAGGTTCGGATATTTCCACTATAGCTCTTGGAACATTTTTTTTAGGATCTTGTGCCGGACATGAACCTCTTCTACGCCCAATACGCCTCCATCCAGCCGTGGATTCAGAAGAAGGACAAGCTGACCCTCGGCGACAAACAAATGCACCAAAGCGTCAAGGAGCGGGAGCGCCTGGTAATATAGTTTCTTTGTTTTTGACGTCATGATTTTAGGATGGTCTCTATGAGTGCATTCTGTGCGCGTGCTGCTCGACGTCTTGCCCATCTTACTGGTGGAATGCCGACAAATACCTCGGCCCTGCCGTTCTCATGCAGGCTTATCGGTTCGTTTTATTTATATGAATGTTTTGTTTCAACCGGGCAATAAAACGGAATCATGGGTACGAAACTAACAAAAAAAAACAGTTATAAGGTGATCAGGGACGTAGCGTAATACAGGCCCCGGGGGCCCGGGCCCCCCCCGAAATCGGCGGGGGCCCGAAAATTTCATAAGGGGGGACCCTTATGATTTTTATTTTCTCAAAAATTTTGCTGCCTGCGGCGCTATTTTTTTCACGTTTTTACGGCTATTTGTAGAGCTATTTTTGGGCCCCCCCCGAAATTTTTTTCTGGCTACGCCCCTGAAGGTGATACCAGATAAATAATTGGTATCAATAAAAGAATTATGGCATAAATATATCGGGGTCATCTTGCAGTATAGATCGTTATAAGGGCTAATAGTGGGAGGAAAATAAGATTGAACATGAAACTGTGAGAGTTGATTCTGTTCTCCAGATGGGTGATTGACTCCCGTGACGACTACGCTTTGGAACGTCTCCACCGTATGCACGATGCGTATTCGGCCTTCAAATGCCACACCATTCTCAACTGCACGAAGACTTGCCCTAAGGTGATTTGGCTGTGGCTTTTTGGCTATACCGATTTTCCCCGAGGCCGAAGTTTGAGGAAGTCTAGGATTGTAAGATAGCGAGAGAATCGGGTGCTTCCGGGTTATCGGGGGTCGGTTATTTTAGCGGGGGACGGTTGGCATCTTCTTTTTGTTTAGCCTATACCTGGCTAGTGATAAATTGTAGTTTATTTTAATACTGTTTTTAGTAGCTTCCCATAATCAAAAATTATATAAATATTTATCCTATAGTCACGAAATCTAGGGTTATAGCGCGGTTTTAACCATTTTCATATACGTTAGACTGAAAAAGAAAAATTTTTTCAACAGGTTATATGACGTTTTTCTTAATGTCTTCTCCCCCGCTAACAGTCCAGAACCATTTCAAACGGCGCACAAGTCTATAAAAACGGCCAGCTTTTAATTAGCCGAGCCGCACGATATTATAGAAAAAAAGTTCGCAACCGTCCCCCGCTAAAATAACGGACCCCGATAACCTAGAAGCACGGAGAATCGACATAGCAAAGATCGAAATATAGTGAGAATTAACGAACGTTTACCATTTCAAAGGTATCATCTTTTTTAGCATCTGAACCCTGCCCGCGCCATCGGTGAGATCAAGTCCCTCCTCGTCGGGCTGAAGACGAAGCCGGCTCCGGATGTCGCCAAGGTCTAGAATACTCTACCATTCATTGTGAAACGGTACCTCCGTGATACTTTTTGTATCTAGCCTTCAAATCAATTATCGTTTTGTATAGTGTGGCCTCTTAGATTCTTACAACCAGTTAGACTCTGGGACTTGTTTTGTCGGACCCGGTAGAAGGTAGAAATCGTTTTTGATGTAATTGTGGTCCTGTTTTGAGCCTTCTCGCTTGTGTTTCTTTAATTAGCCGATATCCAGCGACCTGTTCGATTGCCTTTTATTCAACGGAATAAAGAACTTGAAACCTAAGGCAAAGAGTTTTCTCATTGCTGCTTTGCGGTGTAGATTTTGATTTAGCTGGAAATGCTTGGAATACTGCAGATTGTCCTAAATGTCCGCCGCCAGCTCACTCACCGCGTCGACAGGGTTATTCAAGTTTTCAAGTCGGTCGCACGGGTCGGTTACGTATGAAAAACAAAGCGTACGGTTTCTGATATCTTTTTTTGGCTCAGTCACCCAGTTGGGTTGTCTGTCACCCGATCTTTTTCGCGCGCGAACCTTGGCTCTTTCTCCCCAGCATCCGCGGATCCGAGCTGTAGTTGCGTCGATCAAATGATGACCATGTGACCGCTATTTCGTAGCGTCATTTTTCTATCTATGAGTGTTGCAGCTAGTGCGTATTTGGTTTTCCGCATATTGAGACACGAGAGTCAGAAATAACTAGCTAACAATTCTCTTTTCGACGGTAGCGCTATCGAAAACTCTCGGACTTTTGTAGTTTAACGATATATAGCTATACAGATCCTATTAATTAATTTATGAATCTAACTTTTACTTTATGAATCTCGATGGCACTTAGGGATACGCAACATAGATTTCGCTACGGATTAACGGGCTGTCACACTAGTGTTTGCTATGGCCCAGGAAGCGCGTTCCCGAGCCATTATTGCTTGATCAGATTCCAGTCTGGGTGCTAGGCTGAAGTCACCCCTTTTATTTCCTGAGCGAATCCCTGGGGTTTTAAAGATATTTTAAACCCGCTGGGGAGGAGCTCTCGCGTCTACCTATTCTGCCTGGAGATCGTGCTTTATCCTTCTAGTTTTCTGGAGAACTTTGTCTCTGGCGTTTGCACTTCTGATCTCCGGCCTAATGATGCTCCACGGTCTGATGCTTAGGAACGATGTCCTTTTTCGAGACGCAGACCGCGCGTTTGACCGGGCGCTAACTGAGCCTTTCCTCCTGATCCCATTCCCAGGCCAATTGATGCCCTTTTTTGGTCTTACCAAGCCATTTTTCAGTATCCCAGATTGCAGAAATTATGGTGCTGCGGCAAAAATTAATTTTATTTAGTGTCCTCATATCGTCATCCGATTTCTCAAGATGCTCCGTGTAGTGTTCGGGAATTGGCAAAACATTTGATTGATTGTGGGCGGCTACCCATTCCTCACATGTCGTATTCCCGACCCCCGCATCCCCAATCATTGATCCGGATATGGGGCTATTTTTGGATCCTCCTTCCCCATCACAGATCTTTCAGCGCCCACTACCCGTTTAGCCCGTTGGGCAAAATTCCTGTACAGCTTATTACAAGCATCGAACGCATATCCCTACAATGTTCCAAAAACCCATACCCTGCTAGATTTTTTGGTACTCGGTTTTTGATTCTTCGATATGATTTTGTATTAACAAAAGATATCGCGGATCCGGGTAGGAATGCGCTTTTTATTTTTGCTAAGCATTTCGAAGCCGAAATTCTCCACTTTCCTAAGGAAAGTTGTCGCGCGCACATAGGTTTCAGGTCCATGAATCACTGGTAGAAATTGCGACTGGATTGACACCTTGCAATATTAGAAGGTGAACAAATGCCGAGGAGTGTTTTTTTCGGGGGCCACCTTGAATTTTTCAAGTAGATTTCTGCTCGACGTTTTAGAATTTTATCTGCCGATGACTGCACATCACCTAACCGGCCATAGATCGATTGGGATTGGGGGGAATTGTATTGTGCCATCGAGTCGGCGAGAGATTTTGGGAGACTCGTGAGGAGAGAGAGAGGCTGCAAAAAGTGAGTTGCTGTGTGTGTGCGTGTTTCCTTTGCACCATCCGTCCCTCGCCCTCCCATTTAGGCCCATTCCCTCCGTTTCCAGCATGTGAATGTCCATGTGAACGGCCGTGGGGCCTTCCCGGTCCTCGGTTTGTTGTTCCTTTTATCCATTTTCCATGTGCCGACTTGAAGACTAGAAGCTGACAATAAGACAGAATAACCGGCTGCTAACATCTCCTTCTCTGCCTCATGACCTTTTGGCCGTCGGTTTGTACAATTTCCCCGCAGGCACTCTTATCAGCGTGGGCCGCAATTTAGGGCGATCCCTATCGATTTCTCGTGCTTTTCATATAATGAAGCGTAAAATTGCTCAACTTTACTTTTCAGGTAACACGACAAGCAGCTGACGTCGAGCGCAGTACCGGATGCTGGCTTCGGTGCAAAGGTATAATTGGAATTCGGGTAGAAATAGGCCTTTCTAGCCGCGGCCTTGCTGAGGGATGCAGCGGAGTCAACGACAACGAGCGAATAATATTTCTGAAGAGGCCTGGTGCGTTCTATTTCATTAGAAAGTTCCATACGAAATAAGCTGAAAATATCTAGTCTTAGGTGAAAACAGCCCGCCGACGGCTTCTTGCTTTCAACACGAGCCATGCCATCTACCAACACGAGACGACTTGGAAACGGGGCAATGCATCGTGCGCACGCTGTATTTGAGTGCCGATCCCGCACAGGTACAAATTGATAGAATTTTCAATACTTTCGCACCTTCGACGGGAAATCCAACGTTTTTCTATGGCTATAGCCTCTCTAGCAACAACTTTCAAAAGAATTGTAATGTCTTGCGACTAACCAAATTCGTAGGCAAGAATTTTTAAATCGGCTTCGATCTCATTGGCAAAACTTCGGATTTTCTGTCCAAATTGATCACTTCGCTCGAAAAATTCGATACTTTTTATGGATTCGTGATTTTTTAGTTACCGCTTATGGGGTATCCTACTATCCTACTATATATAAAAAATAGCGTCTGTGTGTGTGTGCATTTGCATGCAACTTCCGTGAGGATGTTCCGCACCTACAGCCTCAGGGAAGAATTTTTTCGATTGGGCAGAAACGTCATTAGGTAAAGAAGGGTCCGGAATCGACTGGACGCACATAAAATCTTTGAAAAATGGCTATTTTCGCTATTAAAAACAAATTTTTGTAAAATTCTCGCCCACCCTCTTTGTTAGGGATCAATTAGCATAAGCCGGAAGCGGGATAGCCTATATAAAGCGACAGAAGAGCCGTTTTTCACTTTTTTCCTGATAGATTTCGGGGAAGAAGCATGCAAATTGAAGACTTTCATCTGTCCTAGACGGGGCCAGGGTTGAAAACCCGCGAAGCGGTTTTTCAACCCTGGTTTGGATTTAAAAATAGTGGTAAAAAGTACCTGAATACATTCCCTGTTATAACCAAATTGCATAAATTTAAGGAATTATTGAAAATTCCTTTATTTTTTAGCGTTGTCGGATGAACAAGGTGACGGGCGTCGACTATTTGGCCCCATATGAAGAGGGCGGTCTGGTGGACGGTTTGGAAGGCATCGGCATTGTCGAGGTATACCCGAGAATTTCCTGTCAGAAATTGTTGACTAGGTGGCGACAATTGAGTGCACACTCCAACGGGGCGACATCGTCACGGCATGTGCACATTTGTGGCCGTGGACACGAGTTTTTATCGCGGATGGCAACGATCTAGTGAAGGTATGTGCTAGTCTTTTTCGTATCTGAACGCATGCGGTCAACAGTTTTTGACCAAATGAAACAGCGGCGCTTTTCATGTTAGAGTCAACGGATCGTTATCACTTACTGAGTGGAGAAATAAAATGAATGGACCTATTTAAATGGGCCGATGAAAGTGAAAAACAATTTTCGTGCCGCAACTATCGCCGCAAACAGTACTGACGTAATATTTAGGTCGAACTGCCCCGGGGCCTCTCACCAAAAATCATCCTGTCGGGCGTCGGCATCTCTGGCATGACGGCTTTATTGGGAATTCGGAAGAAGGCAAAGATTCGGAAAGACCGCAAAGAAACGATCGTCGTCTCTGCCGCGGGGGGAAGTTGTGGATCATTGGCTGGTCAGGTGAAGGTTTTTTGGGGAGATCCATGTGAGTTTTTAGATTGCACGGCTCGAGGGCTGTTCACGGGTCATCGGCATTTGTGGATCTGAAGAGAAATGTCGCTGGATTACGAAGACGCTTGGGTTTGACGCCGCCATCAATTACAAGTTCGTTTTATAAGGAAAAATGCCGGGTTGGAACTGAAAGACGCGCCATCGTTTTGCCAGTCGTTTTCATTTTCGGTCCGGAAATTGGGGGAAAAAACTTTTTGTTCGATTTTACCCGCAGAAATGGCTGGAATAAGAAGCATCGATGTCGGCACAGAAAAACTTTGAGAAAGAAATCTACAAAGTTATAAGTTACACGAAATTTAATTGCGCGGCATTGCCCCTCGTTTTCTACCCTATATTACAGGAACGAATCTGTCGGAGACCGATTGGCCGATTTGGCGCCCTCGGGTGTCGACATCTACTTTGACAACGTCGGCGGCTTCGTTTCCGATGCGGTGATCCAGCGGGTATGTTTCCCTACCAATTTACCATTGTTTCTTGTAGATGAACGCGGATGGGCGCGTGGTGTTGTGTGGCCAGATTGCCGTCTACAACACCGATCTCCCCTATCCGCCACCACTCAATCCAGTTGTCGCCGAGATTATCACCCATCGAAATATTTCACGGTTCGTGTTGGACGCTTGATTATTAGCTCTGGTGCTTTCGCGATATCGGGGAACAAACTTTATGGTCCTGAAACCTCTGGTAACCTAATAGCAAGTATTTTCATAGTTTTTTCGTCAAACCTAACTAAATTTCAACTGAAAAACGATTAAAAAGATGCAAAAATTAATCAAATTTGGGCCGATTTGGAATCTTTTGTAAATTTTAATGGTAATTTGTATAGTTTTGTACGTTTGGGAATAGTTTAAAACAGGTTGGAAATACTTTTCTGTATTTATTATAAAAATTGGATCCTAAGAAAATGCTTGGCTCCCCCTCCCCTGATACTGAAAAAGGAGCCTTAAAATCCTTTGAAACCAAGCTGGGGAGAAGTGGGCTGCCCGGTTGTAAAAGTCGTAAAACTGCGTCTCTTGCTTTTTTTATATGACTGCCTTTCAGGGAACGCTTCTTGCTGCTGGCGCACAAGGATGAGATGGATGCGGCCGTGGCCCAACTTAGCCAGTGGATCACCGAGGAGAAGCTCAAGGTTCGTTTTTCCACTCGAGGTGTCGCTCCTTTACGTCGATTTTGAGACGGCGTTCGTTTTTTTTGGCGTAATTGCAGTTTTAGCTTAGCGATTTCACAAAAAATTTTCGATTTAAGGTTAGTAAATCTTTTTTCAGGTGAACGAAACGGTGTACATGGGTCTCGCCTCGGCCCCACAAGCCTTCGTCGACATGATGGCCGGCAAGAACATTGGAAAGATGGTCATCAAGGTGTCCGAGGAGCCGGCCAATTAGGAAACAAACATCTACTATATCCCTTTTTGCCCTTTCTCTAAGATTTTTCCACTTGCACACAACCGCCTGCAGGTGCTCTACGGGAAAATCGGGGGATTCGAACCGAACTCTTTAGCCTTTGGGTCTAATTAAAGTGATTCGCTGTAGGCTCGGCCTCGGCGAATCCTAACTTGACCTTGTTTAGCTTGTGCTTATGCCTAACAATAAGATGGCCAGCTAAAACAGGATGTTTAGCTGTTTTTGACCTGTTAAAAACGGGGCTTTTGGCCCCCCGAAAAAAGGTATTTTCAAAATTCCACGGTTGCAACCAATAATTACCGATTCCCCGTATAGAGCCGCTGTTAGTCGGTGCCAAAATTCTCGGAAGTACCGCCCAACGTTTTTTTTTGCGGTGAGAGATGCCCCCATTATTGCTCGTGTGTCTAATAATGTGTGCTCCCCCGATGCTTTCCCCCTGGCCACAATGGCGTCACTTAAAACACCCGCTATTTCTAACAAGCCACCCCTATTTTGTGTCCATCATTTTCTCGCTTCTATAAATGCTTGATCACCGTCTCGTCTGTCAATATCTGAACCATTATTCAATTTACCGGTGGTCCTTGCCCCCCTTCAGCTCCAGCAACCCATACTTCAAACGGTTACCCTGCCCCCCTTCTGTCAAGCCCGGTCAAAAATGTGAATTTTTGCTTTGTCGTCCCCCTCGGCCCCTACCATTTTTATATATACTTTTAGACGTTCAATTTTGTGGCTAGATTCCTGTAATTTGTGAGAAGAGCGTATATTATTGTCAATAAAAAGTATTATGTGTTGCATTGCGCGGATTCTCTCATGCTAAATCTAGGTGACCTCACCATGACGTGTCCGCCAACGCCAAGGTCCCCTTCTAAACTGCCTTGCTTGCCTTCGCTTGCTTGCTTGTAATCGTCCTAACAATACTTTCAGGCGCGGGTCTAGACTTCTCAGAAGAAATAACCAAGTTATGATGGCGTTTTCTTGAAAAACATATTTGGCGCTGATGCCCAAAACATCCCTCCCGCACCGTAAGTTCTTCGCTATTATAGCCTCTATTTATTTCAATTGAATTTATTAATACCAAAACACAACGAAAATCTTTGATTTGTAGGGTTTTCGATGTTTTTGACACGAAAATGGTGGAAACGTCAAATCTAGGCCGTTTTTTGGGCAGCTCCGAACCCAACTGCTTACAGATTGTTACCTTACGGATTTCTGAATTGGCTTATGTTTCCCCTTGAAGCCCTATCGACTTTTTTCAGCCTCTTTTTCGCAATCAAAGTCTGCTACTCGCCCGCAGGTAGACATGCTCAAATCCGCACTTTTTATTGGGGGGCGAACGTGATCGAGTGGCCAGCAAACGCGCGAGACATGGTAGAGGCTCTCAATTTCTTTAGGATAAATAGACACACACACACGTTACATGACGCCCCATCAAACACATTTTGACATGAGAGTGGTCAGTGGAGCCGCACAGTCTTTTAGAAATCATTTCGGCACGTATCTGAGCGGCGTTGACCTGGGCAAAGAAGAAAGCTGAACGCTGTTGACCAGGGTTAGACTTAAATTCGAGCGTAACTAGGTTTAGATTAGGATTTTAGACTTATTTGTTGATCTAATCACAGAATTATGCTGCATACATAAAAATTTAAACCTAGGGAGACCGAAAATTTGATGGGTCGGGTCTGGCTTCCCTTATATCTAGTTTATCTACGAATCAGTTTTCGAAATGGGACCAAGCTTACTTTGTGGAGAATTTTTCGCGGATCAAAACGGGCGTTTCAGAATCTGCGAAACGATCATATTTCAAAAGTTAATTTACCTTGCTTTAATTAGTTTAGTCCTACTTTAAAAGTACTTTTAAAGGCTTTAAAAAGCGTCCAAAATTCAGAAAATGGTCAAATTTCTCCGTTTTTCGCCCTTAAAAGCTTCATAACTGTCTTATTTCGGTCTCTGTGCAGATTCCGAAGATGAGATTTTTAATCAGCGAAAAATCCTGCACAAAATAGGCTTGGTCCCATTTCGAAACTCCATCGACACTAAAAAAAGATCCCCTTGTCTCTTTTCATTTACATCTTGAAAAGCCGTTGGTTGAGGAAAACAAAAGCAAAATTCATGGTCTTTTTTGCGCGATTACGCTTGTTTTTTTGCTACAACCTTTGGTAACGCATAATTGAATTTTTCACCCAATTTTGACCTCACAAAAGTCCACGAAAGTTTATTATCTCCACAAAAAGCTGTGTGCTTTCGCGAGCCGCTGCTGGCCGAAGTGTTCTCGGATAGGTTTCTGACCATCGCCCACACTATCACGCGCGCAGCCCCCTGCCGCGTGAGAAGAAGCCCCGGAAAAACAGTTTTGAGGATGTTGGGATGTGGTGGTGCGAGTTCGGGTCCTGCAAACCCGGTCGGGATCTATTTGTGCTGGCTGAGGGCCATTTGGCACCCGATTCCCATCTACACTCCACACACACCATTCGCCCCTTCAATCCAATACAAATATTTAGAGGCGCCGATCAGAGCAGGGAATTAACGACCGGGTAAAGGATAATTAGTACTTGGCAGTTGTTGAGCGTTTTGCAATGCATGTACCTGGTAGATTTACCTGATACCCCGCTGAGATCGTTATCCTATCCTCGGCAGAATTAGTGGTACCGGTCTGTTAGCGGGGGGGGGGAGTATCAAAATGACGAGAATTTAACCGCTTTATCGTGTTTTTTATAGTTTTTAGTGGCTTCTGATTGCCAAAAGTCAGCAAATTTTTTTTTATCATTTACAAATCTCTAATAACTTAATAGGAAGTATTTTCATAATATTTTTGGTAAAACATAGCTATCCTACTATCCTACTATATATAAAAAAATAGTGTCTGTGTGTGTGTGCCACTTTGCATCCACTTCCGTCTGTCTGTCCGGAGGATATCTCGCTAGGGGATGAATTTTAAAGTACGTATGGTACGTCATTAGGTGCGCATTGGTCTGGAGATGAATGCACACATATAAAATTTTACAAAATCAGCGGTTTTCGACATTAAATTTAAGTTTTTGTGAAAATCTCTTTATTAGAACAAATTAGCATAGACCGGAAGGAGGGATTCGACTATATAAAGGGGCAGAAGAAGTTGTTTTTCAGTTTTTGTGATCAGAATGCAAGATAATTATGCAAAGGTTTAGGATAAAATGGGGTGAGACGGGGGCCAGGGTTGAAAAGTCGCGAAGCGGCTTTTCAACCCTGGTTTTAACTAGAAAAACTATGTAAAAACTTCGAAAAAATTTTCAAAACGAGAAATTTTGGTCAAAAACGGTCGTTTTTGTTTAAAAATCGATGCTTTTTTGCACTTTTTAGTAGCATTGTGTAAAGTTTTTACGTTTAGGGATAGTAAAAAAAATTTAGAAACAAATTCGTTCCCAAGAAACCCCCCGATAATGCAAAAGAACCCGAAGTTACTAATGTACATTTTACGAATTAACAACTGAAAAAGTGAGTTTTCTTGGAATTAAAACTCAGTGAGACGCCAGCGGCTTATTTTCAGAATGTCGAAATTCATAATGTCGAAACTCATAATGTCGAAATTCATAATGTCGAAATTTCATAATGTCGAAATTTCATAATGTCGAAATTTCATAATGTCGAAATTTCATAATGTCGAAATTTCATAATGTCGAAATGTCATAATGTCGAAATTCAGAATGTCGAAATTTACATAGGCTAAAATTTCCGGTAAAGTCCCCGAATTCTAGGCAAAAAATGATGTAGTGAGATAAGATAAAACACAATAGAATGTGGAAAAAATTGTTGGCTAGGATTTGGCGGTTTCACCGGTAATATTAGCCTATGTAAATTTCGACATTCTGAATTTCGACATTATGACATTTCGACATTATGAAATTTCGACATTGTGAAATTTCGACATTATGAAATTTCGACATTATGAAATTTCGACATTATGAAATTTCGACATTATGAATTTCGACATTATGAGTTTCGACATTATGAATTTCGACATTCTGATAGCAATTCGACGCCAGCCAATTCTTTGGCGCATGTTGCTGTTCTGTAAGAACGCGTGTTCCCTGTTGGTGTTGTCCGGAGTCGTTGCTGCTCAGTTCATTCGACTTGAGGTGTTTACCCACCTCTTCCCGGCCAACCCATTTGATGAATGTTGCAGTGATGGGATCGGGGGGATGGCTGTGAAACAACTGCTTGACGATGAGGGGCTGAGGTATGGAATGTGCCCGGCACAATCTCCTTTCTTCCTTTCTGCCCTTTTTCTAGTATTTTTTCACTTTTTCCCCCATCACTGATTCCGGGGCTTCAGCGAAAGAGGGATCGTGTGGACAGCTGACCATCATTGCCCCCCCAGGCTATCGTGGTCATGGCCACGTGGTCGCCCGCATCATGTTTACCAGGGTCGGCTCTGATTTTGGCTTTCGGAAAGGGCATTGAAAAGCTTAAATTTGGGAGTGTTCTTAAAAGAGCGGAGCATTCACGCATTAGCAATGATATTATGGTTCTGGGCTGTTAGCGGGGGCATTAAATTTTTCTCTATGATTCTCTATGGACCTATGATAAAAATAAACTGTTTTTATCGCATTTTACAAAGTTTTTACGCATTAAACAATATAAAATTAATAAAAATGTTAGAAATTTTTGACGTTTAGCCAAAAATGCATGAAAAATGGACCAAAAAGGTAAAAATTTTGACTTGCAAAAAATTTAAAATTATGTTTTATAACTTCCTGGCAATGAAAAACTAACAAAAATACTATGAAAATACATTTTATATCATCAACAGGTGTATAGAAAACTAGTGACCCCCCGCCCGCTGACAGTCCAGAACCCGATTTCCTCTCCGGAAAAAGAATGCCGAAAAGGTGTGTAGTATTGAGTTGGCGAACATTCAGATGCGGCTGCAACGGGTTTTGCCCCCGCTCAGCCTGTCTTTTTGCCTGTTGAGTGCTTGCACGCAAAGGCCACCACTCGAAATTGGAGCCTCATGTTTTTTGTGGGTCTTAATTCGGGTTATTTGTGTCATGGCTTGATTGATACGATATTTTGGAAGAGAAACTGTTATTTAGAAAATCAAAAAGTTTTGTTATTTAGAAAAGCAAAGATGCAGATTTATGATAAAGTTTTGTTGGATTCGAGTTGACGCGCAAAAGGTTTTTGGCTTACTTAGGCTTTGCTTCGCTTAGTATCTGGCTAGCTTCGCCATTTGCCTAGCTTATGCATCGACTGAGCTTGGCTCGAGTTACCTCCGGTTTACAAGGGGGACATTTTTAGTGTAAATTGAGTTTTGACTCGGTTTGACCATCTTCTGTGCAGAATTTTGCTCAGATTCCGAGTCTGTTTTCAGAAACTGCCAGTGGAGCATTTTGAAGGCATTCCAAAACTTCTTAGCTCGAAGAACCCCCCGAGAATGGCATTCTTGAAAGCCTAAAAAATTGTGAAAAAATATCGGTTGATTATTACGCTAGATTAGCGTAAAATAATGGACCAGCTAGCCCGAGAATTACTTGAAAGATCCCCTCAACTTGAATAGCGCGAAAAGTTTTTGCCATCTAGTGAGATTGGATGTACCGGTGGGTTGTGATATTTGCTCACCGTCCCTCGCCTCCCACTTCTTCTTCCGGGGTCGAGGAGCTTTTACAAAAAAATTAGCAGGGGTGGGATTTGGATTTGTTGGGTTCACTCACTCAACTCTACAGCGCTGTTTGACTTTTCTGTGAACGGGGGCAGGGTCAAGCTAGAGGAAAGTTGCCGACGCACGGGAAGATCCACGGAACAACGCCTCGCATTAAAACCCAAAAATTCGAATCTGATATGGCAAAATAATAGGCTCTAGACTGTTAGCGGTGGGGGGAGGGGTTTTACCGCGGGGATATGAATTTTTCCCGGTGATTCTCTACGGTCTGATAACATTCAACATTTTTATAGAATTTTGGATACTTTTTAACATCGAAAAATATTTTTTAAAATTTGAGAAAATTTGAGGCTTTGCGGACGAAAATGTATGAAAAACGATCAAAAATCAAAATCTTCAGAGTTTCAAAAACGTAAAAAATATTGTTTATAACTTTCGAGCAATGAAAAACTACTAAAAACTTAAAAACCACCACTTTTTCGTCCCAAAATTAACATTTTTTGAAAGTTTATAGATTTTTTATGTTCGGATTTATGCTATGCTTTTTACGCTTTTTATGCTTTTTATGGTACAAACGCATAGTTCATATAAAACATAAATTTACGGTCTATCGAATAAACCTCTAGTTCCGTTTTTCAGTTTCCAAAATTATTTTCGGTTAGTTTCGAAAAGTACATTTTTTTGTTATTTTAGGCGCTCGATGGGCGCAGCTGCTGCATGATGTAATTCGAATAGCTGCTTGTGATCCATGATGAAATGGTCCTCCAGGCAGCTAGCGTGCCGTTTTACCGGTGACGTGCGAAGCCGTGGCACGTGAAACTTCCTCTTTGGCCCGAGGGAAGGGGGACATATGCCCTCAAGCTATTCGAGCTCTTGGGGCACGAGCTGGCCACGATGGGGGCCGGCTTGGCCAGGTGCCAGATTTTGCTGGAAATCTGCCCCATGGTTTGATATTTCAGGTATTTCAGGTATCAAAGATAGTCGAAAAACTGTTGAGAACTCCGAAAAAAGCCGTATTTGCGGCGTAACTCGAGAATTACCGTAGCGATCGGGCTGTCGGTCAAAATTGTTGTTATTTAGGGTCTGATACACCTCTGGTCCAATTTTGGGGCCGATCGGAGGTTATACGGCGAAATGCCGAGGGGCCTTTTTTAGGACACCCTGTATGAGTGTGCGTGGTGTACAAATTTTGGCTATTGTCGGCATTTCAGCTATCCGGATTTCTACTGTCGGCATTTTGGCTCTGCCGCCCTTCCGACTCTTCTCCCCCCACGTGGTTCACCCTGCTGCTAGGCCCCGGGTTTTGTTGGGGAATAAGCGGCAGCACCCCTGCCCTCATCCTCGAGCCGCCCTCACTACGTCCCCATCCAACAAACAACAGCTGCCCGGCTGTGGCCGTTGGGAGGTGTGCAACGGAATCTTGGCCCTCTCTATCTCTCTCGCTCTCACTCACCTGACCACCTCGTGCTCACATATTTTTGGAGCTTTGAAACCCGGGGGAACGTGACGATTTTTGGCGTTTTCCGCTTGGTGAGCCCGTCGGCTGGCTGGGGCATTGTAGTCCTTGATAGGGTTTGGTCGAAAATTCGCCAGTTCGAATTAAATCCCATGACTCACTTAATTCGGGAGAGAGAGAGCGTGAGAAAGAGAGAGAGCGAGAGAGATGAAGAGAGAGAGAGAGAGAGAGAGAGAAATGAAAAGCGCGAGACGAAGAGCGAGAGAGGGAGCCAGAGGAAGAAAGAGAGAGAGAGAGAGAGAGAGAGAGAGAGAGAGAGAGAGAGAGCGAGAGCGAGAGAGATCGAGAGAGAGAATCTTAGACCGAAGAAAAGGTGTGACAAAGTTTTATGCGTAGCTTCTTTACCTTCGTTAATAGTTTATATACGTAGTGAACGTGTAATTAAGGTCCGTGTTTCCACGTCTAAGGCCAATTCAATGAATTTTGGGGTCGAGGTGCTGGCCACGACATGCGATGCACGACGCAGAGCACTGCGTTGCGTGCGGTGGGCCGTGCATTGCCGATCCCTTCAACCAAATCCCCCACCAAACCGTTGCACACCTTTGCCAGCAAATGCTTGCAGAGCCCGTCAGCGCCCAGCCGGAGCAGATTGTCCACCGGCTGTAATGCGGAAAAAAGAGCGATGTTGAAGGGGGGAGCAGATTTAAAGGGAGCAACTCAACAAGAGGAAAAAGGGGCGGAGCGTCCCCGGAGGGATGGGCCACTCCCCACGTGGGCCCCTACCCCCCCCTCCCCCCTCATTTTATGCCCTCTTCAACTTGCGGCCCCGACTTTCTCGGAATTCGGGTGGAATTATTTTAAAGGGACTGGCAAGGCGGGGCTATGAATTTATTACGTTTGGGTTCTCGATGGATTTTGCCGCACCAGCGACACGCAACGCCCAGAGGCCATGGCTTGCGCGTGCGGTGCGTCCGCCAAAAAAATCATAGCTTTGCCTTGTCGATACATTTTAGATGATTTTTTGACCTTCAGAATCCAGGCTAAGCCATATTTTAAAATATCATTTCAAAATTAAGATTTTTTTGAAAGTTTTAAGGTGTTCGAGCTTAAAATTAAGAATTTTCTTTTTTCCACAGCTTTAGAATCTTCTTCGCTTTTTACGCTATGCTGCTTTCAGAAGAAATCTATTATTTTTCTAACTGGCGCCCCCCATACCGTATCCCTCAAATTTCAGTGAAGAATGGTGAACGCGCAGCTGTTGAAGGACCACGCGGCCAAGTACAAGTTGGGTCGCGACACGGCCGCCGAGTACTTTCGACAGTGCGTTCATTTTCTGCAGTTTTGCTACGCTACCGTAATCTCGTGGCGGGGGGTCTCAGTAGGTGCGCAACGATTTAGAAGCCCACATATTCCGGAAAAGCCCTGTTTTGGAAAAATGGCCTTCCCGCTCCCTTTAAAGAAAAATTCGACTCCCAGCTTTAAATGAAAAAGCAAAAAGTCTTGCCGCGGACGGGTATCGAACACCCGCTTTGTGAGCGGCACGCGAAAGCAGAGCCAATCAGCCAACAGGCCAAACGGATTGAGAAAGGACAGAGCCTCTTCCCCCGGGGAGGCCCTATCCACGATTTAGGAAACAGACCCTGCCATAACGTGGCGCGATTTTATAAAATTTGAGCGAATTTTAACAACTAAAATTCGGTCCGGAACCCAAGATCACCGCCAAGCTAACGCCCAACCAAAGTTGCCGCTTTTATATTCCGACTTTACATTGCAGACTGTTCACAAAGCACCAAAGCCTCGCCCAATACTACGATGCCGAAGACCTCGACCCCGACAGTCTGCCCCGATCCCAGAAATTCGTGATGCAGGGCATGCAGGAGATGCAGACCTTCTTCCGGTGCGTGTTTATTCATTTAAAAGGTCATACCGAAATCCCGAATTTTCTAAAGACCGAATTATAAAAATTCCTCGTCTTCCGAGCAAAGAATTCAAAATAAACCGTAATTTTTTTAATATTTAATAATATTTTTGTATATTTTAATATTAATTCACGTTTAATAGGTACTTGTTACTTATAGCAATCCGATTCAAGTGTCAAAACCGAAACCCCCGTACAGATTGCCCGACGCCGTCGGCGACGAGAAGAAACTGCGGGGGGCACTCGGCGATTTCAAGAACATCTACGACGAGAACAAGTTCCCGATTGCCGAATGGGGGGTGAGTGCTGGGGATGGATTACGGTATGAAAATCCGGCAAGATAATGGCCAAGGAATTTTTAGATTTTGAAAGTTGGGCTGGTTAATTAGCTTTTGCTGCGCGTGCGAAAAAAAAGTTGCGAAAAACTTTAATATAATCGGCTTAAGCGTCATCTAAGCTGTGTTTTCTCAAAAAGCTTTCAAAACACTGCCGTCGAGCCGCCAGAAAAGTGCTAAAGTATCGGAAGAGCATCAGTAATTCGAGGCTTAAGTATAGTTTACCCTAAGCTACCGTATCTCGTTTCCCCGTCACCATACCGGGTAGTAAAGTATACCAAAATACTCGCCAGAGCAAGGCGAACATTTTGGTATACTTTACACATCTGTACGCCAGCAGAGGGGGGGGGCTGAACTACAAAAGTTGTAGGTTGTAATACAAAAGTCGGCAAAGCTTGCTTACGAAAAATAAATAGCTTGCCAAAACGCTTCAATTAAACAATCATAAAATTATCTTCCCATACCATAATCATAAATACCAAAATCCGTTGTAATTCACACCCAATTTCCAGAAGACGCTCGACGGCTTCCTGGCGGCCATGGAGAAGCACGCGGGCGGTGTGTCGGCCGAAGAGAAGAAGGGCTGGGAAGAAGTGTGGAAGACGTCGATGGAACATATGAAGAAGTGGGGATGGTACTGAAGCGGACATCACCGCGTCACGGCTGCTTAAATACGCAACACAACTCTCGCCCCGGCAATTTGAATTACCCTTTCCCCCCGCACCATTGATACAGGTATCACGTCCCGTTTTGTGCCTTTTTTGGGGCCCATGCATTGGCCAAAGTATAAATAATGTGTTTTGAGTGCCAGAGTGTGTAAATACAGCAAAAAATGGATGAACACACGTTTAAATTCACGTATATGCCCGCAGAACCAAAAGTCGCGCTTTGCGTACGTACCTGCATACGCACAGACGTCGCGCTTTCGATTCTATTGAAGATGAGGCGGTCTAATTTTCACTACAAACCGCTACAAAGGACGCTTCAAAACTTCAAGTTCATGGGAAGGCTAAGCCCAGCTTAACCCTGAGCTTGGAATTCTAGTTAGCTGATTCTAACGATGTAAAGTTTTAGGTTAATTTATCTGCTATCGAATCCCTATCGCATTTTTTCTCGGACTTTTACGGGAAATTAAATCAAATTAGGACGAGCTCTGTGGGGACTCCGGATCCTCAGGCCCCTCTCTGCACTTGCAGGGTCCTTGTGGGGACCCTGATCTGATAGGTCCCTCGGGTTCGTATCTTGCTATTTAGTTCGACGATTGGATCTCGAATACTCAACTAGTTTATTCCTTGAACGTGGTGAGGATGCATAGCTGCTTCTCCTCCTGTGAAGCCTTAAATACCCGTCGCCCTTGGGGCCCGCCTCCCCGACCCTGCAAGTGCAGAGAGGGGCCTGAGGATCCGGGGTCCCCACAAGCTCCAAAGGTTACTGTTCTGCCAGAAATTAGCAAGAAACCAGGTTTGAAAAGCCGCTTCGCGACTTTTCAACCCTGGCCCCGTCTGATCTGATTGAAGTCGTCACTCTGCATGAGCTCATGAATTCCGATGAAAAAAATGAAAAGCGCTTGCTCTGCCCCATTATATAGGCTAGTGTCACTTCCGGTCAATGTTAATTTTTTCTTAACAAAGAGGATGCCCGAAATTTTTACAAAAACTGAAATTTAGTGTCTAAAAGATCGGATTTTGTAAAATCTGAGAAGCGTGCAGTCATCCCAGAGCCATTACGCACCTAATGACGTATCATACGTACCTTAAAACCCCTCCCCTCTTGAGATATCCTCCGGACATGGTGACGGAAGTTGCATGCAAAGTGGCACACACACACACAGACACTACTTTTTTATATATAGTAGGATTCCGCGCAACTCCCAAAAATTTCAAAAATTCTCGACGACTACGGTTTCGGGTGAAGATTTGCTCTGAAAACGCCGAGTTTGTCCATTTGGGACCCCTTTCAAAAAGGTCACCTTTGAGAAAGTTTTGATCGAATGAAGCTGCTTTTGAAATTATCTTTTTAATAAATTAGAAATGGACCTTCAGGATTTCGAGAATTACAGGTAGCATATACCGAATCGGCTACATATTATTCAAAAATGTCATTAATACGCTACACTCCTTGCCGAAACCCTTACACGTCCACGGCCCCACAAAAAGGCACACGCGGTGATCAGCTGAGCAATGGTTGGGGCGGTGCGAAGAGGCGACTTCAAAGCCTATCCGCCCCCAGTGGACACTCAAAAATGACAAGAGTAGGATAAGGGTTTGTTTTGAGATTGTCGAGGGCCTCCCGTCTATGCTGGAGACTATTTCTAGGAAATGCGCCATGTTGCGTTAACGTTGAGAGACAGTAACACATCAAGCTATGGACATTCGGAAAAAATTGGTCCCAAAGATTTCTAGTAAAAACTGAGCCGTTTTATGAGAAGCCCTTCTGCGGACATTCCACCTTAAAGTACTCAACTAGTCAAAAAAAAACTTAAACTAAAAAACTTCACTGAACTTAACTTAAAATCGTAAGTTCACAAAATCAAAACTTTGATCAACTTTTCCTTGAGCACCGTAACCCCTCAGTAGCTTTGGAAAGAACAAATTGCTCACAATTTGAAGCTCTATCGTATGATCTATGCCAAATTTCCAAACTCCAAAAGCACCGAAAACCACTTCGGGTTAGCTCTAACGATTTTTACATTTTCCCAAGCGCAGGGGAAAGTTTAAACCAACGTTTATGTTAATTTTAATACGCTCTAGGAGGACACAAAAAGCGCTCAAACGCGCTCAAATTGACCAAAGCTTGGTTCCGAATCTTGCAACGACTTAATTATGTATAAACGTCGTTTGGAGCATCGTGTAGTCATCGTCCAGTCGTGTAGTCATCGTCCACTCCTAAATCCGTGGTAGGGTCTAATCGAGTGTGAAAAGTGTTCGTCTTGGGATATCATCAGGTGCGATACGTCGTCAAAAAATTCTACATAAGTGTATTTGGACGAGAATGGTCTATCGACAACGCTGGTACGACAAAAATCAGACACAAAAAGGACGCATCATATTGGTGACAATCGGAGGAGGGCGTGTGTGGATGTTGCAATGGGGAAAAGGGGCAAAAATGTATAAATGCAGTAGCGTTCCGCCGCGAAAAATGGGTGGGCCGGTACAGAAAAAACACACACAAGGCTTCTCGTTTCCGGGAGAAAGGGCGTAAGATATCAACACGGCACTTCTATCGACATTTTGGAATCTATAGATGGAGAGATGGGGAGACTGGGCGAGGAAAAGAGCGAGAAACAGCCATAAAATTCATAGAAAAATAATAATATATGGTATTTGGATCGAATTACAAGGAGGTGGTGACACAACGCGTCGAGGCATTTCTTTTTCTCTGGTTTCGAGAGATGAAGGCAACGGTATCCATTTGGGGTACGAGGAGGTGGATGTTACGCGTATAAATCCGATCACCGGCACAAAAGCCTATTAGGAAAGAGCACAAAAATCTTTTATAATCCCCAATTTTCGTTTCAATTCGTTGGCGAAAAGACACGAATATAGCGGAAAATCGACCTTACAAAAACTGCAATTTCGACGGTAATTAGGGGAAACAGCCAAAATGACGACATTCGAAATGACGACAGCCAAAATGACGACAGCCAGAATAGCGACAGCCAGAATGACGACAGCCATAATGACGACAGCCAAAATAGCGACAGCCAGAATAGCGACAGCCAAAATAGCGACAGCCAAAATGACGACAGCCAAAATAGCGACCGCCAAAATGGCGACATTCAAAATGACGACATTCTAAATGACGACATGCAAAAATTTGATTTTTCCCAGCTATTATGGCTGATTTTGCATGTCGGCATTTAGAATGTCGTCATTTTGAATGTCGCCATTTTGGCTGTCGCTATTTTGGCTGTCGTCATTATGGCTGTCGTCATTCTGGCTGTCGCTATTCTGGCTGTCGTCATTTTGGCTGTCGTCATTTTGAATGTCGCCATTTTGGTTGTCGGTATTCTGGCTGTCGTCATTTTGGCTGTCGTCATTTCGAATGTCGTCATTTTGGCCGGAAATCGGTAATTAGGTATCGAAAAACAAAATTCATGTCGAGAAAAATCTATTTTTCAAACTCAATTTCCAGCCTAATAGCCTACAATCCCGAGAATCGCATTTACACGCGTAAAACATTGCTAATTCGGGGTAGAACGGAGGGAGGGCACTTTTGGCTTTGGTAGGGGGCGGGCGAGCAAATTGCGAGATAATTCCACTAATTTTTATTTCCAACCAAACCGAGGGCGCGCTACGGTATATATGAAAGAAAGCAACATATCAAAATAGGAACGAACAAAAGGGGGGAAGCGGTTAATCACATGTAGCATTGATGCCAGGGCGGCAAACTCCTTGCGCGCGTGTTTTTTTGGGATCAGTATAGGCGAGGAGGAGAAAGTTTAAAGGGACGGGCAAGCGATTGCTGTTGGTTTTTCGGCTTTGGAATTCGGGTAGATTTTTTCGCGCTAATGACACGTGTGGCATTGGATAGGGTTGTACAGGTTTTCCAGAGCAAAACACCACTCTATCTCGTTTGACGAATGGCGGCTCAGAATGCCAGTTACACCGTTCGAAAGCCCATAAACGACAAAAATTCTCGCAAAATCGCCACAAAAATTTCAGGCTTCGATGAAAACATGAATATGAAGGGGCTTTAAAATGGTGCAACTACCATCCGGCCAGATGCTATTCTGTCAATATATAGGGTTTTTAGGAAATGCTGCAATTCATGTACGCAATGAAAATGCGGGCGCGTGCGTTGCGTGTCGCGCCGAGTCAAAATCTAGGGCGTATCCATAGCCGAAAAATCCATAGACACGCTTCCCGTCACTTTCAAGGACCGAACAGCCAAATTTTTAGATGGCAAATTTTTAAAATCGACAGGCGGCCAATTTCGAAATGGCTGCCCGGTCCCGGTTCGCGAGAGGCTGCAAATGTGGGGAATAGGAGGCTGAAAGAGGGGCTCTGTAACTGACTATACGATGGCAAGTCGACGAGACGGGAAAAGGGCACGGGACGCGACCAAGTGAGGGTATTGTGGCAAAATGGAGGGGGGTGAATCGGGGGGCAAGCAAGGGTCGGGGGAAGCTAACTTGGCCGAGGCTTATCGGCTCTGTTTTTCAAAATTCGTGGGTTCAAAAATGGTTATTTTTGGCCGTAATTCAACGAAAAGCGCTGCCAAATACGACGTGCCACTTCCTTGCCCCCCCGTTTGGTCCAAGTGCAAGCCGGGAATGGAGAGGTTATTACAAAGGCGCTTCGCAGAGTGTAGGGTACAGCGGGCGGGTCGAGTGGCCGTGGGGCGCTGCCGTCGGCTAGTCGTCGCCCGATTTTGCAGATTCTGCTTCCGTCTGAAAAGCAGAAGGTATGTAAGATGGGCGAAATGATGCGCTACCTTGACATCAGCTACGCTGGTTGCTGTTCGTTCCGGGGTGACGGGCGGTGCGGATGGGGGTGCTGGTGCCGAGGCAGGAGTCTAAATAAATGAAATAGATAATCACGCAGACAAATCGATCCTTTTTAGAATGAGCCAGGCCCTTCGTGTGCGGCATTTTGCGTTGTTCAGGAATCTGTTTTCAAACGATGCGGCATCAAGCTATTTTCAAAGTTACAAGCCATTTTAGCGTAGCGCAATGCAATAGCCAGGCAAAAATAGCCCGAAAACAATAACGGATGAACTAGATAGCACGTTTCGGCGTTTGTTTTTATTTTGGAAAGACCGTCACTCCGCAATTTTTTTGAAACGGATTCAGGCTCAGTAAAAAAAATTGAGCATCAGGTAGACGTGGTACCATTTCTAGTAACATTAATTATCGCTAATCGAAAAAGTTACCGCAGTCGAGTCATCGCCAGGCGTGTCTGGCACCGTATACGTGACAAGCGGCGGCTGGACGTCGTGATCGGGTTGTGCGCCCGGTTCTTCAGCGTCGGCTTGATAACGGTTGATGAGGAAGAGCCGTTGGCCGACGCCCGATCCATCTACTTCTCCATCCACGATCACGCGTCCCTCCTCGGAAGACGGGCCGCCGTTCAGTTGCTCGCTGGACTTTTCGGAACTCTGAAATTGCGTTTATTAAAGGGCCTTGATTTTGGCATTGGATATTGATGGCCCGTCAGAGCTTTGGCATTTACGGGGGGGACTCAAATTTTCGCGTACGTTCAGATACGTCCAGGGGCGTAGCCAGAAAAAAATTTCAGGGGGGGGCCCGAAAAAATTTTTTCGAAAAACTCAAAAGATTAACGAGAAAACAGCGCCGCAGGCGAAAAATTTAGGTAAAAGAGGCAATATAGCTCTACAAATAGCAGTAAAAACGTGAAAAAATAGCGCCGCAGGCAGCAAAATTTTTGAGAAAATCAAAATCATAAGGGTCCCCCTTTATGAAATTTTCGGGCCCCGGCCGATTTCGGGGGCCCACCTTATGCTACGTCCCTGGATACGTCTAATAACGTCATACTGAGTATTTTTAATAACGCTTTTCTCCACTGGAAAGCTATTTTATGCTTCTTCTATTATATTTACATTGAAAGAAACGAGTACGAATACGAGTTATAAAAGAAAAGGTTCGAATTTTGTTGAAAACGGACCCCCTGCTGGTCGAAAAATAACTTTAAAACTTTGAATCCAAAACAAAAACCCAGCCCTCACCCCCGATAATGCAAGTTTAGCGCAAAGATAGGCTTGCGCTCACCTTATAGCCGACGGCTCCCATTTGGTGCATATGCTGAAGTGAAGAAGCCGCCAGCTCTTCGTCCAATTTCCTCGACGAGCACGGATACGTGCCATCGGCCACACCGTTAACCTAAAAATAACGGTCGTGATAAAATAGAGTGAACGAGTACCGTCTGCTCGATCAACGCCGCACTGGAGGCGCTGGGCCTCGAGTTGCGATTCCGATTTGGGATCGTGGCTGCTGGGGGGACGCGAGGAGGGCTGTCTGGTGGCGGTGTGATCGGTCGCACCTGGAAAATCTACTAATCATGAGCATGGCACATATCTAGGGCAAAACCTCGCGTGCTAAATTATTTTAGCAAATTTAAAAACCAGCAAATGATCAGCATGATCTAGTCCATATTTACTTCGATTTTGGCATCAATCTGATTGCAGGTAAACAACGCTGATCGGCCTCACCTGTTGATATGGCGCCGGCTCGTCATTGCCGGGCCCAATCCGACTCCTCCGCCGCGCATTCATGAAAAAGTTGGCCACGGTGGACAGGTCCAATCGCAGATGCTCGGCGATGGTTTGTTGCATTTCGCGCGAGGGCCGTTGCGTCTCCCTGAAGATGGCCTGCAACGTGCGCTTCTGGATGTCGGTGAAGACGAGCCGGGGGCGTTTGTTTGACGGTTCGCCGTCGCCTGAAAAACGATAGGTAAGACCGGATCTCGGCAACGTGCTATACATCATTTTACATCAATAAATTTTTTGTCTCGATTAGATCAAGAAAAATGGATACCTAGGCCCGAATTCCGTGCCCTCGTGTGATGCCGGACGTTTTGGGCGGGTGTCGGCGGGGACATGCCCATTTTCGCGGCACCGTTCTCACCATCTGAAAAAAACGAGTTATCGCAGTTGGATAAAGATAGCTCCAAATCCAGATAAATCCAACGAGAATGTTCAGTTAGTGAAAAATTTATTTATTTAATTTTTTGAATTTTATCTCATTAATGGCAATTCAGGTAGACGGTTGTTCCAGGGGTTTAAGACCAAATTCATTAGCAGAAGTGGATAAGTTGGTCTTGCGACCATCAAATTTTTGTACGAAAAGGGATCTTTAAAGCACCTCCACACCACCAAATTAATAAACCCCAAATAAGCTAGATTATAATAACGGTCCCCGGCAAAATGGACTGCATGAAATTCCACGAAAATCGTTGGCAAGGCGCTCCCGCGCGCAGGGCGAACGGGTGAATGGGCGGCCGGGTTTTTCGTCTTTTATTGGCTGACAGGTGAGGAGAGAGCGGGGAAGCTGGAGAGACATTGAGAAGGAGAGATAAACGGAACGCGAGTGAACTGTAGCCGATAAAGGGACGGGTAGGACGAGCCGGGCAACGGCACAAACAAAAAAACGCTCGCGAGAACCGGATTTAAGAGAACTGGGGTACCCCGGCAGCCAAGGTTATTACTTGGGAGTCCCAAGTTGGGACGAAGAATAATGAAAGAAACAGTTACTGTTCTATTTCCGGGAGGGGGTATTGGTTCGATTTTTTCATGACATTACCATTTTCTATCTTTGACGTGCTATCAAACGGTGTTCGCAAAACCTTAAGAAAATATCGAAAAATCGGAGACTAGCGTTATTTATGGTGTAACTTTTTTATAATACGCCCTTTTTAGCTTAAATAAAAACCCTTAGTAAATTTGTGATGCTCTATCGAATCAATGCATCACATTATTACCTTTCACCATATCCAAAATGGCCAGCCGATCCTCGAGCCCTTGCCGCACCCAGTTGAACATCCTGCGAAACGTTTCGCGCCCGCTTTTCAGCTTGTTCCACGGCTTGGGATTCCGCAACAAATCCGACAACGTGCCCTGACTTCTGAAAAAGAGGAAGATTGTACCGGTTTCCAGAGGTGAAACGACCTGCAAAGTATCCGCTCGGCAAAGATGGCTTGGGGGATCGAGTGCTGCTTCAGCTCGTAGGCGATTCGTTTACACAGCTCCTAGAAAGGTAACAAGCATGAAAAATGAACTGGCAAATGTACCTTGGTGTCAATATAGATGTCATCGTCAATCTCGGCGTTCAACGGGTCGTTGGCGTCCTTTGTTGAGTAGGTTCGTTTGCCTGGAAATTGGGAATAAAATACCTCTTCAGTTGGTAGTTTTTAACCAAAAGAAACTGTTTTTCTGTTCCGATATTTGTCCCTTTCAGATCAAGCTCTACCATCATTTTGCCATTGTTTCCGCACGGGCTAACAGGGAGGCGTTTTTGAGTGACAATCGAGTTTCTGGCCTAATTTGTGCAAAATTTTGCACCGATTCCGAGCATGTGTTCAAAATCTACGGAACAATAAGCTTCAAACAGTTAGGAACCTTTTTCAGTGCGAAAGGCCTGAAAATCGCCCAATTACCAGAAATTTTTTGCCTTTTCCCCCCTAAAAAGCTTCATAACTTTTTCAGCCTGATTGTGTCGCAGCTTTTCAAAACTGGCTCGGAATCAGCGCAAAAATTCTGCACAAGATAGGCCTAGTCCCGTACAGGAAATTGATTGTCACTCAAAAATGTCCCCTTGCAAGAAGTCTCGTCCTCTATTCTCCGTTGACTCCTCGAAAAAGCTAAATGGCCGCAACGGGCCCTTTAAATGCGCGCTTTCCCTCTCGAGTTGCCCGAACACCGCCCCAAGCCAGCTTATCAGCGGCGACTATCTGGCTGTGCCAAGCTTTTCCGCCGGCCGGAGTCAAGCCCCCCCCCCCCCACACCCGATGCATAAACCCGCGAGAGAGCGGGCCCAGCTGGGAGGGCGTAGAGATTACGAAGGCCGTAGGGTCAGGATAGCATGGAGGACCCAGACGGGGAAGGGCCCAAAATTTACGAGTCCGAGGGGCCGCCCCTTTATGCCGAGGGCGATGCCCCAGCGGGCCGTCCATAAACAACCATGCCCCCTCCCCCTAGAGATCCCACAACAATCACCCGCACATGGCTTACCAGGGAAAGCCGAAAGGCCCGGAAAACTGACAAAAATTTGGAATGAACCACGCCACGCGTTTCTCTTTTCTCAAAATTTGCTCTAGGCATTTATAAGGCAAAAACGGCACCAAAAACTGAACCTTTTGCGCTCGCTTAAATAGTTTTAAGCCCCCGTATCAAAGTTTATAAAAACCGAAAAATGATCAGCATCCTTGGTTCCATAATTGTGCAAATTTCGAGCTCGTGCTCCCAAGCCTAAGCATCGGCTTTTCTCCAGCGTTGTAAACTAATTAGCCTGTTTCCCCCGAATTGCGCCTATAGAACCGATCTAAATCTATGATCTATCTAACTAAAATCAAATAAATAAATAAAAAGAGTCATTAAATTGTCGGGAATTGGGGAGGATACCAATTTCGGGTTCTGGTTCGTTAGCGGGGGAAACAGTTTCGTTCAATAGCTTCGTTTAGCTTAAATTACATTATTTTGAGCTGTATATACAACTCCTAGTATATTTTTTTGATTCTCTATCTAATATGGGCAACATAATGTCGAAAAATAACGAAAAAGCTACGACATTAAACTCCCCCCCTCCCCTCTGCTAACGACCCAGAACCCGATTTGGCTATGGTGAACGGGGCAGCCAAACAACTGATAATAGGTGATTTATGGAAGCCCCTCACCAATTTTCACGCTAAATTTCACGGAGGGCTGAAATGCACATTCTCGAGATGCCAACCCGTGGCATTTGCCTATTTGCGCGATGCTATCTCGGTGTTGTCTTCCGTGTGCTTTTTTTGTAGGTGAGCGCGCGTCATTCCATCCTAGCCATACTCACGTCCAAATTTTACGGCCCAACCTTGACCATGGCGGGGCTGAGGCGGGAGAAGGGATGGGCGGAGCAACCCCGGGTAAATGCATTAGGTAGCAACGGGGGGTATGTGAAGGCACACGGGCGTTGGAGTTCCTATTTCATGTTGACACAAATGGGGGTCTCACCCTGCCCATTTTCAGGGCGACTGCTACTAACTAGAAGATGCTAAATAGGCCAGCACCTAGCTCGGGCTCAAAATTGACGCCGGTACAACGCTGAGAATTTTATGATTTTTAAAATTACGAAATTAAAACCAACTCACGAAAAACGCTGCAAAATCTTCAATTTTGGTCAATTTGGGCTTGCTTATAAGGGTTTTCAAGGCTTTTTGCAGATTTTAAAAATAGTGAACTGTTCAGCACTGGGACAGAAATGCAACAGGACACATGCCAACCAATTACCCCATTAACGCACGACGGCCTAATTAGTCAGTCAGGAGCAGCAGCTAGAAATAGCCAGGCCCCGGGCATTCATTAGTGTCTTCCACGGCGGTCTCACGACACTTGCCGTCTTTCAAATTATGTTTAAAAACGTTGCATTACATCAATCTTTTAAAAAAATTGGAAGTTATCTAGGACAAGTTTGTTAATACCAAAAATATCTACCAAAAAATTAGCACTAGCAATAATAAAGCAGATTTTTCAGAAAATTTTTGGCCACAAATGCCGTGACTTGGGCGAAAAAGCAAGAGCCGAAGCTCCTACTCACCCTTGTTGTAGGCGGGTTTGTAGACGGTCGACTCGCCGTTGATCACGTGATCGCCGTTCGTGTGGGGACCCTCGAGGCCGTCGTCGTCCTGGAAAAACTTTAACTACGTTGCGAAGAGCGCTCGTTGAAAAGTCTCGGGTTGGGTAGGTCATGTGCTTTTTGGCCGGTAGATTTCTACGTTTTCAAAGCGTTGCCAGACCATCCCAACCCCCCGGGGGCGGGCGACGCAAATTAGTAGGGCATACGTGGTGGGCGTCAACGACATTCAACGGAAAAGGATTCACCGTCTTCATCGCCGTCAACCGGGACAGCACCATCGACCCGCTCGGCACCGACGTGTAGTGGTGGACGGGGGAGTCGCCGCCTTGTAGATGCTGAAAATTCTGGAATTTATTAGCATACCGTTAACGAAGTTTGTAAGAATTTATCGTCGTGTATTTTGCCAGGATTTATAATTTAAAGCGCGGTAAAATTGGCACAAATATCGAACCCACGATGCTGATATTTATCTATTTTCAAGATCTATTATATGAGCTGAAAACTAGAGCCATGCACGCTCAACTCTTTGAAATGTTGTGGTTTTCGATTTTGAGCATGTGTCTCCCGAATTTAAAAAGTCTATAGCATTGTTAGCAATATGGATATCATCAGCACCAGAATCGGCCACGTCGGCTCGCTATCTGGCCACCCTGGGCCTCCCTAGTAAATCCATCCAAAAAACCCGGCTCTTCCGATAACAAATTCCTTACCGGATCGCCAATAATGCTCGAAATCATGTTCGATGCCAATTCGGCGGTGCTGAGCGCCGGCGGGGTCGCGGCGTTAGCGCGGTCGAGGTCGGCTTGGTTGTGGCCAATCACCTGGTTCGAGGGGAGCATTAAATGGTGCGAGGGCTCGATGTCGGCCTCCTCCTAAAGGAGCGGGTTTAATAAGCATCGGAACCGGGGCGGGACCGTTGATCTGTACAAGAAATGGGTTTTTAGGCGTTTGGCAGCGAAAAGAAATATGAAAAAAATATTTAGATCTATAAAAATCTCCAATATAGCTTGTACAACGCAACGCCCGAAAAAATGGGTGGGGCGACGCTAGGAGTGATTATAAATCTTGATTTTAAGGGCGAATTTGAAGGGGTAAAAAGTCAAAGTGCCGCGAAATAGAATAAGCCGACAAACTATGCTTTTACTACGAAATTACATCTATAACTGTAGAACAAATGAATTCTGGCGTAATTCACGTTGGCGTAACTTCCGGAATCGATGAAAAAAATCCTAACCACTCCTCCTAGCCTCGCCCCCGGCCCCACCCACAAAACACAACCTCAATTTTTGGCTTGCGATCAATGACGTGTGGCTGTCTGTAATAGGGTGCAGTGCATGGCGGGTATTCTGGCGGTTGCTGCCCAAAATAGTGTCCGTGCTCGTGGTGCGCAAGGCCATATTGTGCGGCACACGACGTCGGATACGGATTTTGCCCGTAAACCGGGTACATCCGGTTGCGGTGCTGGGGTGGCTGGTGGCGAACCTTGATGTAGACGCCGCGAGAATACTCATTGGCGCCGACAGAGTGTCGCCGCCCATCCATATGTAGCGGGGAGAGCAGACCGGCTGGGCCGTCGCGAAAGCTGGAAAAGATCGTTAGATTTTCATAAAAAACGGCTTCGCCTAGCATAGAAAACTAGGTTAGGGCTTGTAATAGAAAACCTGATACCTTTGATCGGTACCGATCGTCATCGGAGCGAGTGGCGCCAGTTGAGGGCTTGAAGTCGCTGTGTCGCCGTGGAGCATCGCCGGAAGCGGTGCCGTTGCCTAGAAAATAGAGCATATTCAAGGACTGTAACAAGCAAATTCTGCATCGTTGTTGAGTGGGTAAAAGAAATCTCCTGTTTTCTAACACAAATAAAATAAATCAACTACTAGCTACTGGTCATAAAGCTAATAAAACCACAATATTCATGTAGTAATAAAGTTCTAGTACCCTTTTAATGCATTCTTTTCAAATCGCCAAATCTTATACAAAAACTTTCTTAGCGTCTAACAATGCTATTTACATACTGTTTAAAGGTTTTAAAACGTTTCTATTAATGTTTGTATTATTAAAAACAGCCAGGCGGTCGGTTAATTCTCTATACCTCATTAGTGAGACAATAAAAGGGGGGTCTGGTTCCCTGACAACGATCCCGGTCTCTACAACCGTAAAAGGTCAAACAAGACGCAAAACAAAAAAGCGATCAGGTCAGACAGTACGAATAAGGGGTCAGCACTGACAATCAGATGGAGCTAATTGTGTCGTCATCCCTGATCATTTTGGTCTTGTCCACGGGTGGGGGTCGAACCCGGGTCGCCGGGGCGCTAGTCCGGCACGCTAGCCACCATGCCAAACGGGCGTGGGGGCTGGGGTGGCTGGGGCGCCTTTGGCGCGTCAGGTTTTGCCGGCGGGAGGCATGGGACGTAGGATGCTAACATCCAGCGGGTTATATAAAGTTATTAGGTGCCAAAAGCTTAATAATAAACTTAATGTTTATTATTATTATTATTAAACTTGTTAATTAAGCGGTCAGGGTGTAAGGTTGAAAACCACGCAACACCACGTAAGCATTTTAGAAAAGCAGCTCCACCGCATAGCTCATGGTTCAAAAATCATCCTGTCGACCTTGAGGCAAAAGAAGAAATAATCTCGAAGCCAATTTTTTACGTTAAATTTTGTGATAGTTAATGGACGATGTTAAAACGGGGTTCTAAAGCCACACCTGCAAGAAGCTAGGAATCACCTGCTGGGGGCTGATCGTCTCGAGAAAGTTGTCCGGGAATCCGTCATCAATCCCGGAGGACCCGGAAATAAACGCGGACGACGGGTCAATGTTTAGGTACTCGTTCGCATTCCGCCGTCCTTTTTCCACGCGGAATCTGAAAATATTTAGAAGATCGTTCAGCAGACATAGGGTGGATTAGTGGAAGATTTTGAAAACTCGTTCCAGACATACCCATTATTAGTGGATCCCTGTGAAGTGACGGCCGGCTCCATATCCCGAGTGTTTCACAAAACTTGCGTGTGGCGCAACCAGGTCGGCTGCTAGGTGGTGAGTTGTCGCGAACACGCTGAAAAATGATATTAATCAAAGTCAAGTGAAAATTAGACGAAAATAGAACTATAAGAAAGGGGTCGTGACAAGCCGAGATAAATCGAGCGTCGTAAAGGTTTAGCAAACGTTAGAACCCTAGCTCTAACTAATTTCTTCTAAGGTTCTAAAAGCAAATCCTTCACAATTCAAGCTTTTTTATTGTTAGCAGCTAGTCGGCACATTAGTCTTAGTAGTCACAGGTCGAGTATTATAAAAAAAAGCCCACAATTTAAGCTTTTTTTTTCATTGTCAGTGGGTAGTTATAACTAATGCCTATCGAGGGTTATAACAGAAAAGAAAACATTTGAAGCTTTTTTATGGTTAGCTATTGAAACGCCAGGGCCTTGTCTTTCAAAAGCGTAACAAGGTCTCGCTTAGGTAATTTTCGGCTGTATGCCAAACAGACGAACAAAAAGCTGGATAAAAACCCTGACTAAACCTCAAATTTCCCTAAACCGACTGTCAGTAATGGGGGCGAGAACGTTCAAACAGAGCCAAAGAACAGAAAGCGCGATTCGGAAAGTATAATCGGGGGTTGTTAGCCGGAACAACCGGCCGACGTCACACCCCTGAGTCGCGTGACGGTATCCGGATAGGGCGTAAAGTGTATCTCGAATAGATGAAGCCGTGGGGCATGTATTCCAGGGCTTTATGGGGGTTGCTAGATGGCGTAGAACGCGGGTCCACTGCACAAAACGCGACGCGCGCGACGCAAAAGGTACACGCGACGCATCGGGGGGCCCCTCTCTCCCTCTCGCCTCGAAAGAGAGACGAGAGAGTGGGCATTGTGTGGAGGGGGCAATGGTAGGCATGGCTGGCACGTTGCCAGTACCCTCTGCAAGGGGACTCAACCACAAACAACACAAAATATCGGCAGGGGATTAGCGAAAAGCGTCCAAAAGTGGAATTTTAAGGATGAAGTGTGTTAAAATTAACAAAATTAAAAGGTTAGCTATTGGGTGTTTCGCCAAATGGTGGCTGTTTGGAGCAGCCTAATAGAAAACCAGCGGCTAGCCGGCTTGGCGTTAGCAAATGTCGGATCCGATCGGAAGTAGATTTTCTCAGTAAAGTTTGTATGATAATAAAAATCGTCTTTTGTGTTAAAAGTAATACATCGTAATCGGTAGTTTAAGCTATCAGAGCATACCTTATAGCAGCATTCTTTAGTTACGATCCAAATACTTTCAGTTATATACATAAACCATAGCAATATTGGCTGATTGCCCTATTCGACGACTAAAAAAATAATTTTCATAGCACGAACTTTAGCTTATTCCATCGAAGAAGACTAAAAGCTTTTATAGAACTAGGATTAGGAACTCTGAAAATTATAAGTTTTTAAAAAAGCTGTCTCGTTAAAGACAAAGCCATTGATAAAAGCCTAAGTCGAAAGTTTCTCCAAGTTAAATCTCGTTACCATTTCGGAAGTTTTCGTAACGTTTTCACGATTCAGGTATACAAGTGGCCCCGCAGTGAGCCCTAGATGGGCACGCTAGCCACTAATCTAGCCGATCTACCGGTCGGGCTGTTCCGCCAATTGTGCGACTGCCTGAATGCTGGCCAGCTATGGGTGAAGCTGCTCGACGGGGAGAAGTCAAATGTATACTATTTGAGGTGGGCTAGATGGGCGAATCGCTGTGGATTGCTGGTTTATGCTAGATATTCTGGTTTTAAAAAAAGATAACAAAAAGCAATTTTGACGTAAATTTTTTAGCGCCGACGAAATGGAGCGGTACGCCAGGTTGCCCGATCCGGCCGAGACGCTGCTTAGAATCTGGGGAACGCGCGGTCAAACCGTGCAGCATTTTCTGGTTCGCCTGCAGGTAAGGCACACACATTCGCAGATATATAGATACATATATCACAAAAATGCCAAGCTTTTTAGGCATTGTCCAGGGTGCACCGCGAACTAATGGACCGGCCGCAATTGGTGCTGAACCGGGCTTTTAGTAGGTTATTTATGTTCAATTTTCAAAGATTTACTCCCAAATAGAAGCGGTACGATGGGCGAAGAGCGAGAAGGTCGAGATTTCGATCATTTCTGATGGCACCGAGATGCAGCTCGTTTGTAAAGGTTTGATTTAGTTGTATTGGTTGATTACTAATACTTCGAAAGAAGTGTTATCTGTATTGTAATTAAATACTTTTCATATAGGTAACGTAACTATGAAAATGCTATTAAAATAGGTCTAAATCTAATATTTTAGTGATTGGTTTCCCCTATCCTCGATTCCAATGGCTTTGCGGAGGGGTGGCGATGGACGGCGTCAATACGGATACGTTGATTTTACCAAGGTAAACTTTCAAGATTGGTAACATATATTTTTTTAACGAAACGAAGTTATTCGATTGTTTCAACGCCTTGCTTTTCAGATGCAAATGCTCGACGGTAGCCCAATACAACTGCAAGGCGTGGAACGAAGTACCGCCCGGCCTGCCGAATAGCGACCACTATCGAAAGCCGGGGAAGATGTATAGGTAATTTGATTTGTAGGTTCTTATAAATACCCTTTTTTTCAGTTCCGATCTCGAATCCGGCGTCGTAGAGTTGGAGGCGTTCATTGGCGACGACAATCGGTGCGAACAATGCGAGAGTCAGGAGTATCAGAAGCTTTGTGAGACGATGGGCACGCTCAACCAGGCCGAGACCGAAACACCGACACCAGCGCGGAGAGGTAGGGGTTGAAACTTTCGAAATATAGCTTTTTTTAGTGCTGGACACGGTGGCGAGTCTGCATGCGACCGATAAGGTGGCTCTGATCATCTCAAATTGTTCGTATCGAAACTTGCCCGAGTTGGTGACGCCCTTGTGCGACGCGGAAGCGCTGGCCCAGGTTTTTACTTTTTTAGCTTTTCGTTTTGTTCTTTCAACTTTGGGTTTTCTAAATCTTCACCTTTTCTATCGCACAGAAATCTAACAAAATTCAACGTCATCAATAACATCTTAGAGCCTACAAGATATCAAGTTCAAAACGGTGACCCTGGCTGATTTGACGTTGGAGGAGATGCAGAAGATTGTGCGCGAGTACAAAAAACTGCTGGGCAACGGAGTTTACGGTAAAAGAAAAGCGCGAAAATATCTGGGCAATTTACAGCGGTCTTCTACTTTGTCGGCCACGGTTTCGAGGTGAATGGACAGTGCTATTTGTTACCAATTGGTAAGCTATTGAAGTTTTTAAGAATGGTTGCTTAACCGGTCGCAAAAATAACCCATTCCAGACGCTCCTGAAGACGCGCATACTCCGGAAAAATGCGTCAGCATGGACTGGGTGCTCAGCGTCTTCAACGATCAGACCCCGGCGCTGCATCTGATTCTGCTGGACGTGTGCAGGAAATTTTTGCCGTACGTGTGACCGTATATCGCTAATGCGAGTATCCCAGGCTTGAAGCGGTGAAGGGCTTTGTCGACTACGCCGAGCAGTTCAAACGTCGGCTTCGACCAAATCGGAACACAATCTATGGATATTCAACGTGAGATTCGCCAGGCGTATTCCAGCTGAATTCTTTTAGAAGCGGCGGCGTCGGCGCCTACGAGGTTCGCGGGGAAATCAACGGCGTGTTCATGAAGTATTTGAAGGTATTGAAGGCGTTCGAAGTTTTAAAGTTTTTTTCAGAATCACTTGCCGGTGAATACGTCGGTGATCGACATGTTGAATCGGGTTTTTAGAGGTACGATTAAAAAATAAAAATATTTGCAAGTTTATTTAGATATTGAAAACGATGCGCGGGTGATGGCCGTGCAAATCCCTGAGCTCAGGTCGACAATGACACAACCAAGGTGGGGAAAACAGACAGTTGACTAGCGGATATTAGTTGAACAAGCCCGAATCTGCGCCATGAAAAGGTGCTGGGTTGTTAGCGGCGATATCTAGCCGTTTCAGCGCATATAGTTTTTTTTGAAGTGTTTTTAGTAGTTTTTGACCGCCAAAACCTCATAAAAATGCAAGAAAATCATAAAAATTGTAAATTCTTGAGTATTTTCATACCTTTTTGATCTTATTAACTTTATTTTGACCAATTTAATGCCAGGAGTCTGCACGACGAGTTGATTTTCGATGGGCACACCGCATCCTACGATCATCACACGATACATTGGCGGTTAATGCACGGTAAGCAGCTTTAAAAAGCGGGGGTGGGAGAATGTCTGCGTTTACGGTTACACCAGTTAGAAAGTATGCAGTATAAAGTGCAAAAAACTAAACGTACTCGCTCTATACCACGTTATTAAGGTAATAACGAGGTGAAATTAATAATTTGATGTTGTAAGTGCTAGTCTGCCCATCATCGCTATTTTGTCTACTGGATCTTCTACAACGCTAAACTACAAAGTGCAAAGTGTATTAAGTAATTATACCCTTAAAAAATAGTTTAACCTTATAAATTTCGAATTTACAAATCGCGCGAGCGATACACTCAAAAAATAAATTTTCTAGAACTTCCCAATCCAGTCATCGTGCGCTTTCACGAACACAAACTGAAGGCCACCGTCTTTTTCGACTTTTGCGGCCACTTCACCAACAAGGTGAGCATCAAATCGGCCGATAACAACCGATACCAAAAATTTAGGTCTATGTCTACTCCTCAGTGGGTGATATTTTGAGGGAAGAAGACGTTGATGAAGAGGCGCCTTTGTCGGAAAATGCCAGGTCGCACCTGGCGTTACTCGAATTTCCGGATGTAAGTGCGGGTTTAAGTCAAAAATTTAAAACTGATTTGTAGTTCGTCACCGTGTCAAAAGCAAGAATTTTTGAAGACGATGAAGAAGGGGTATCCGTCAGGGTTCTACTATCTCACCTGCAGCGCTTCAAGGTTGGCAAAAACAAATCAGTCAAGCCAAGCTTCCGTATTTCAGGGAGAAGTGAGCTGCACGGTGAATTTGTGCATAAAGGACAAGGACAAGCCGGGTGATGTCGTCGCCACTGCCGACGCGGAACTGGGCCATGTGCTCATCACAAGATTGGGGCTTCTTCGCTAGCGAAAACATTACGATGTGATCAACTGCCAAACGGGTCTATTCCATAATTATTCGCAATTCGGGTGAATAAAGAATTATATGTATTGACGAACCAATACTACGTACGGGGCAGAAATAGGGGGAAAATGTTTTTCATAGTAACCATCATTTCTTAAATATTAATAGCGGAAGTGTTTTTAAACTTTTTTTTTGGCAAGAGTTCAGTTTGCCCCCCAGGCACCCAACTTTTGTATCTCGATTACCTATTGATCTGCAGGTGTGTAAAGTATACCAAAATGTTTGCCTTGCTCTCGCGAGTATTTTGGTATACTTGACACGCCTGTAGATAAACAGGGGAGCCGAGATACGGTAGGTGGGGTCGGCTGGGGCGGGGGGAGGGGGAGGGGAGGGAGTAAACTGAACCACAGCCCTTTTTTTGTTCTTGCTAAGCGTAAAAACTTGACAAATTTTGATTAAGACATTTAAAAAATATGGATTTTTCGACCAAAAATGGCCGTTTTTGATTGTTTTATTGATTTGCTTGTAGTATAATTTATCTATCTTTTCAGCGGAAAAAACCTAAATAAAAAAACAGTAGAAACACTTGCTCTATTTATATGTTGAAAATTGGGTACTGATGTAAAAGTTCGCCCCCCCCCCCGATAAGACGAAAGCACCCGAATTATAAAATTTGAGTAAAAAATATGACATGGGCTCCATGAATTAAATTTATCCTGCTTTTTCGGCTAGCATTCTAACGACGTTTTGCCAAAATCTTGACTGAATAATGGAAAAGAGGCGTGGAGAAAGCGTCGCAATGAAAAATGCATGGTTGCCGGCTGGGCAACATATGGCAAGCCCGTTTTGGGCCTCAGTGAGCCCTTATTACCCCCGAAATTCTTCCAAAACGATGTCGGCGCTCAGCAATTTTTTGCCGCTAATCGCGTTATCGATAATCTCGCTTGTTGCCTATCAATTTGGGTGTGGACTGTGGGTCTTTATCGTTTCGAGGTGTCGAAATTAGTTCGGAAATCTGTCCTGTCGCATTATCGGGGGGGGGGGGGGATGAAAATTCTTTCTTAGGAACCAATTTTTTTAAATATAAATGCGGAAGTGTTTTGAGCTGTTTTTATCATTCTTAAACGTAAAACCTTTACAAATTTCTATTGAAAGAGTACAAAAACTCGATTTTCGACCAAAAAATGGCCGTTTTTGAAAATTTTTAGATGGTTTTCCTAGCTAAATACAGTTTTATTTTACTAAAAGCATTTATGAAACATTTCCTGTTAAATTACTAAGATTTCATTATTAATACAACCCCCCCCCCGCTAATACGAAAGAACCTGGAAATGATATTTCTACAGGTTAAACCTGGGGATAAATCGCCGAGTGTACAACCATGTGCCCGGTGAGTGTACAGTTGCCGGGGCTTTCGAGGAGGGTATCGCTGGAATGGATACCACAGTTGATGGGATTGTTCTAATCAGCACGGTTAGTCTTATTAGTGCTCTAATATATTTTTTAATTAATGATTTTTAGCTCTCTCATTCGCAATTCGTGTTTTAGGGCCAAGACCTGGAAAATCGCACGGCCCCCACTCGAGCGGGCAGTATTTTTGGGCTGTCAACGGTGGGTGAGACTTGAGTTTTTTGGAAAGTTTCCTAGTAGAAAAGGCGAATTTGTGTTTATTTGCTCTTATCAGCGAAATTTATAGGACAACAAAAGTTCATGGGAGTTGACCCGGATTGGTGGGCCCGAGAAGCTGAATCCGGGCCCGATTTCGCTGTCTTACCAGCAGAAGCGGCAGCAAAAAGACCAAAAGTAGATCTCTGTAATTGTAGAATGAATTACTTTTAGGCTTTTCCTCATCAATTATCGAAAGCGTGGCGACAGCGTGGAACGATACAAGGTGCACACGGGCTTGAAGGTTTTGCAGCACGAGGCTACGGTCAGAAGCCCCCATTTTGCCGAGTAGGTTAAATGTTATCATTTTTACTTTATATCATTTACATATCATTTTTAGTGACAGAAACGTTTTTAGTAGGGTTGTTATACGAGTTGATTCGGCAGCGAGTTGATTCGAATAAGCCCCGATTCGCATCCGGCGAATGGAAATTTCAACGATTCAATTCGCCAGCGAGTTGATTCGAATCGCGATTTGATTCGCGGCTAATTTGATTCGTTGCTAATGAATCCGCAGCCAAACGAATCAATTCGCTGACGAGTCGATTCGTCAGACGAGTTGATTCGTTGGCGAATCGATTCGTTGCCCACGAAACAGAATCGAAACGAATCGATTCGTCAACGAGTTGATTCGTTTGCCGTTCTGACTCGTCGGAAGTTGTTATATGTTAATGAAAAACGCTATGTAAATCAAAAAACAGCCTTTTTGGGTGTCTTTCGGGGTGCTGTTTGGGGTGCTTTTCGGCAACGCCAATTTATGAACTAGGCCATCTACTTGGCTGGCTTGGCTGAACTTGGCCAAATCAGAAGATGAGCCTCGTTTTCGAGCAGTTCGCACAAATCGACGCCAAACCGCTCGCAACTCATTTGGGGGTCGTTTGGTAGCATTCCTTCGAGGTTGTTGAAGGCGGCGGCCAATTTCGAGACGTTTTTTTCCAACCGCCCTAGCAGCTTAGCGAAGCTTAATCAAATTGCTTCATGGCGTTTAGATTGTTGCATTTTGAACGCTCTTTCCAACGGTATACATGCCTTTATTCAAAACTGTCGGGGAACAGAGAAGGGGGCGTTTTAATGCCGAAAGGCGTACCTGACGAATTTGTCGCTGCACTAAAACCATCATATCTCCATCTGCACGGCGTATTCTGGCTTACGGAGGACACCATTCGAAAGAAGAAGAAAAATTCTACCTGTCCAAAGAGTTTCAGTTTTTGAACAGCTTTGCCCAGCCTGCTAGGGCGGTTAGAAAAAAACGTCTCGAAATTGTCCGCCGCCTTCAACAACCTCGAAGGAATGCTACCAAACGACCCCCAAATGAGTTGCCGAAAAGCACCCCAAACAGCACCCCGAAAGACACCCAAAAAGGCTGTTTTTTGATTTACATAGCGTTTTTCATTAACATATAACAACTTCCGACGAGTCAGAACGGCAAACGAATCAACTCGTTGACGAATCGATTCGTTTCGATTCTGATTCGTGGGCAACGAATCGATTCGCCAACGAATCAACTCGTCTGACGAATCGACTCGTCAGCGAATTGATTCGTTTGGCTGCGGATTCATTAGCAACGAATCAAATTAGCCGCGAATCAAATCGCGATTCGAATCAACTCGCTGGCGAATTGAATCGTTGAAATTTCCATTCGCCGGATGCGAATCGGGGTTTATTCGAATCAACTCGCTGCCGAATCAACTCATTTGAATTTTTGACGAATCAATTCGTCAACGAATCAACTCGTATAACAACCCTAGTTTTTAGTGAAATAAAACTATATTTTAACTGGAAAAATTATCTAAAAACTTGGAAAATTTTTTTTAAAGTGGAAATTTTGGTCAAAAACGGCCAGGCCAGACATCGATAATTTTTTGCAGGTTTTATAACAATTTGGAAAAATTTTACGTATAGGAATATAAAATTTCGAAAAATCTAAATTTTTTTAAAAAGCCGAAATTTTGGTCAAAAGCGGCCATATTTGGCCGAAGAGTCGATAATTCTTTTGTTTTTAATAGCAATTTGTAAAGTTTTGACGTTTAGGATTAATAGAAAATAGTTTAAAAACAATTCCTATATATATTTGCTATACTTCCTATGCGAAAGAACCGTTTTTTTTCACTAGAACATTTTAGCCTCCGTGGTGTCGCCGCAGTAGATGATAGCCGTTTCTACGCAACACGCTACACCGGCACCGATCATCCATGGGTGCAAAAAATTGAGAAGTTGCTTGTCGCACTTTTCCGAAATTCCCCTGATTCGTTCTAGGCTGTTCGCCTGGGAGACTGGCCAGGTTTTGTTTTACGACGGGGCGACGACACGGATCGTTGACGCGACGATTTCTTCGCCCGCCGGCATCGCTTTTGATTTGATGAGAAGGTAAGTCGGAGCAACATAAAATTTCGTCCAGATTCGTCTTAAAAGTAGTCCCGAGCAATTCCACGCGTTATTTTGTATAATAGGTTCTTTCGCATTACCGGGGGGGGGGCATTTTTTGTATTAATCGATAGACACTTAGTAGCTAAATAGGAGGTATTTTCATGTAGTTTTTAGTAAGAAAAACTAGATTTTAACTATTCTCTTTCTTTTCTCTTTAAATTTTTCAAAAATTCGAGATTTTGGCTAAGAAACGGCCATTTTTGGTCGGAAAGTCGATATTCTTGCTTTTTTTTAATAAAAATTTGTAAAGTTTTCCGTTTAAGAATAGCAATCAATGGTTTCAAAAAATATTTTAAAAAGGCGCTCCTAAGAAAAAACATTTTCTTCGCCCCCCCCCCCCGATAATGCGAAAGAACCGTATAATGTTCTAAGAGAACTGCTGCACTAACCATTATGCAAAGGCCAAATTGACTTGTTACTTTGATTTTAGATACCTTTACGTGGCTTCCCATCTCACCGAGCAAATTGTCATCTATCAAGTGCTGGTCAACTACGAACTCCAGAAATTGAAGGTGTGCATCTCTTTGCAATGAAACATATTTGCAGTCAATTTCGCTGAAAACGATGCCGTATTCGCTGTGGGTTGACGTTGATGGGACGCTTGTTACGACGGCCCATCCGATAAAGATAAGGTGAGAATGGATAGAAAAGTTGGTACGAGGCGCGCCCATACACGCTCAACTGCCCACGAACGGTGTAATTCGTACTCTTCAAGCGGAAAATCCCCAAATTTTTTTGCTATAAAGTAAATATCTTAGACGTTTTATAGAAAAATCGAAAACAAAATAAATGAAAATTTTCTTCGCAAAATTGCGCAGCTTTTGTGACCGGGTATCGAAAAAATATGCTGACGTATTTTAGCAATAACGGTTTAAAGTTTTTGTTCTCTTAAAAAGCGGTATTTTAATGAAATGCGAGCTTAGGAAGGTTCCTATAGAAAAGTACCGGAGTAGATAATTATTTCAGGCATTTCTACCAGGAAAGCAACCCTCAGGAGATTCACGCACCGACGCAGATTTTGCGGGTTCATCCGAGGCCCCGGTCGAATCAAACAACGTGGGTTTCGGACCTAACAATTTTCGGAATCCTTTCGTTTCGCCGAATTTGTTTTCGATAATTTTTACATTTTTTTACATAGAGAATTCTTCTAAATCAATTTTTTCGCAGGTCAGGACTACAAAACAGTTCGTAAAAATTTTGGTGACGTGAAATTCGGCTAAATGACGTGGGACGAGATGAGATCTGGCGAGGCGAAATTCGGCGGGATTTCTACACCCAATTACAGAAAAATCGAGCAACTCTACGCCAATGACGGGGCGTCAATTAGCAGCGCAACGGTGGCCGTCAGGCGAGTTGTTTTTTTCATGGTTCTTTGGCATTATTGGGGGGTGAACCGAAAAACAACTAAAAAAACTACCTGTAAACTATCAAAAAATTTTCAAAAAGTCTACATTTGGTCAAAAAACTCTATATTTTTGCATGTTTAATGAAGATTTGTAACCTTTTTACGCTTAGCAAAAGAAAAAAAAACAGTTTAAAAACTTTTCCCCTATCCTACTATCCTACTATATATAAAAAAATAGTGTTTGTGTGTGTGTGTGTGTGTGTGTGTGTGTGTGTGTGTGTGTGTGTGTGTGTGTGTGTGTGTGTGTGTGTGTGTGTGTGTGTGTGTGTGTGTGTGTGTATATTTGCATGCACTTCCGTTAGGATGTTCCGCTCCTACAGCCTCGGGGAAGGGTTTTTTGGATAGGGAAGAAACGACAATAGGTTTAGAATGGTCCGGAATCGACTGCACACACATCAAATTTTTGAAAAATTGCGGTTTTCGCTATTCAAAATAGGTTTTTGTAAAACCCTGTTTGTTAGGGGAAATTAGCATGCGCCGGAAGTAGGAAGAGCCTATATAAAGGGACAGAGGAGCCGTTTTTCACGTTTTTCTTGCTAGAACCAGGGTTGAAAGGGTTGACCAGGGTTGAAAAACCGCTTCACGGCTTTTCAACCCTGGTCCCGTCTAGGATCGATGAAGTATTGACTTTGCATAATTCTTGCCGCAAACCGCTCACCAAAAATGAAATGCGCGCCCTCTCTTCCTTTTTATAAGCCATTTCCACTTCCGGCGTATGCTAATTGCTTCCTAACAAAGAGGTTGGCCGAAAACTTTACAAAAACCTAATTTTAATATCGAAAATAGCAATTTTTCAAAACTTTTATGTGTGTGCAGTCGATTCCGGCCCCTTCTTTACCCTATGACGTTTTTTCCCTACCGAAAAATGCTTCCCTGAGGCTGTAGGTGCGGAACATCCAAACGGAAGTGCATGCAAATATACACACACACACACAAACACTATTTTTTTACCAGATGGTTCCAGTCGCTTCGCGACTGTAACCATCTGGCCTTCGGGTTACCCTTGATGTAATACACCTACCTATCCACCTACTTCTACTAACTACTTCGATACCTTCGTGATGGCTTCAGATAATCCCCATGGCTGAAATCCCCTTCAAAAACTACCTACATACCTTCCCGATGGCTTCAGATAACCCCCATGGCTGAAATCCCCTTCAAAAACTACCTACATACCTTCCCGATGGCTTCAGATAACCCCCATGGCTGAAATCCCCTTCAAAAACTACCTACATACCTTCCCGATGGCTTCAGATAACTCCCATGGCTGAAATCCCCTTCAAAAACTACCTAAATACCTTCCCGATGGCTTCAGATAACCCCCATGGCTGAAATCCCCTTCAAAAACTACCTAAATACCTTCCCGATGGCTTCAGATACCTCTCCTAGCCGAAATCCTTTTAAAAAACGAAAATAACGACCGACCGGATGGAATGAGAGAAAAAAAGAAATGAAATTCCCCATGAAAATTTTCATCCACGAAACGCGCGCGACCTGGCTCACTATGCGAAAATCATGCCAACCTCCGTCCCCGACCCCTTTTACTAACTAGGGAAGTGCAAATAAAAAACCCAGCAAACCGCTTAGCAAAAATATAGGTCTGATAGAGTCGGCGACGGGGATTCCGAAACTGCAATCAGAATTTGCTAAACGCTTAATACAAAAAAGTTATGAGCATTTTAAGTTTTGCAGCACATTCCGCACTCCCTTATGAGCCCCTCCCAAAGAGCGGTGTCCACCTGTCGAGTGGTGTAGTGGCTAGCTAGCCTGCCTCTGGGGCGGAGGGTCTCTGGTTTGACTCCCCAGTCATGCAAAACTTTTTGCTTTTTGGTCAAAATCAACAATTTTCGACTTTTTCAAAGTTTCAAATTCGAAAAGACCGTTCTCTTAATTTTTAAATTCTTGAAACCGATTACAAAGTGGTGGCGGGAGTGCAAGTACTCTTGCGTGTAGGGCACTAAAAAAAATTCACCTCTGGTTTTTCGTAAGGTAAGCCTACACGCAGTCAATAATAAAGAAAATGGGTGCTTCCAGGTTATCGGGGGGCGGTTAGTATAATATAATTATATAGAATTTAAAAATTAAGAGAACGGTCTTTTCGACTTTGAAACTTTGAAAAAGTCGAAAGTTGTTGACTTTGACCAAAAAGCAAAAAGTTTTGCATGACCGGGGAGTCGAACCAGAGTCCCTCCGCCCCAGAGGCAGGCTAGTTAGCCACTACACCACTCGACAGGTGGACACCGCTCTTTGGGAGGGGCTCATAAGGGAGTGCGGAATAAGTGCTGCAAAACTTAAAATGCTCATAACTTTTTTGTATTAAGCGTTTAGCAAATTCTGATTGCAGTTTCGGAATCCCCGTCGCCGACTCTATCAGACCTATATTTTTGCTAAGCGGTTTGCTGGGTTTTTTATTTGCACTTCCCTAGTAAGGAAAAAACTTTCAAAGTTAATTTTAATAATTCAAACTAAAACTTTTTCATAATTTTTTATCAGTTTGGGGGTTTCTGACGGCGCTCTATCCGAATCCGAAGAGAGCTAAGCTCTAGCTCCTTTCCCCTTCGAGTTGAATTCGGCTTCAGACGGACGGACGGACGGACGCGTCAAGAAAATTATTATAGTTGATGACCAGCCGCTTCCAGCGGCTTTGCCGCTGCAAGCGGCCGGACTTCGGGCTACCCCTTGTGCGCCCCTCCCCTTCGCCGAAACGCGCGCGACCTGGCTCACTATGTCCAAAATCACCCCAACCTCCGTCCCTACCCCTTTTACTAAGTAAAAAACTTTCAAAGTTAAATTTAACAATTTAAACGAAAACTTTTTCATATTTTTTTGATCAGTTCGGGGGTTTCTGACCACGCTCTATCCGAATCCGAAGAGAGCTAAGCTCTAGCTCCTTTCCCCTTCGGGTTGAATTCGGCTTCAGACACACTGACGCCTCAAGAAAATTATTATAGTTGATATATAGTAGGATTCAGGAAGAAACATGCAAATTAAGGACTTTCACAGGTCCTGGACGGGGCCAGGGTTGAAAAGCCGCGAAGCGGTTTTTCAACCCTGGTATATATATCCTATCCTATCCTACTATATATAAAAAAATAGTGTCTGTGTGTGTGTGTGTGCCACTTTGCATGCAACTTCCGTCAGCGTGTTCCAGTACTATCTCAATTAGGGGGGTAGCTAGGGGCATGTATGATACGTCATTAGGTGCGTAATGGCCTTGGGATGACTGCACACCAACAAAATCTTCAAAAATTAGCTGTTTTCGACGTTAAAATTAAGTTTTTGTTGAAAAATCCAGGACCCTCTTTGTTAGGAAACAATTAGCATGCGCCGGAAGTTGTTGTAGCCTATATAAAGGTAAGAGAGGTAGCGTTTCTCATTTTTTGTCATCGAAAATCGTGAGAATTATGCAAAGCGCAGAATATCATGGGATCAGACGGGACCAGGGTTGAAAAGTCGCGAAGCGGCTTTTCAACCCTGGTACTATATATAAAAAAATAGTGTCTGTGCGTGTGTGTGTGTGCCACTTTGCATTCAACTTCCGTCAGGTTGTTCCAGTCGTATCTCAAGAAGGAGAGTAATTAGGGGCATGTTTTATACGTCATTAGGAGCGTAATGGTCTATGGATGACTGCACGCATATCAGATATATCAAAATCCCTTATTTTCGACATTAAATTTAGGTTTTAGTGAAATTTTCGGGCACTCTCTTTGTTAGGAATCAATTAGCATACACCGGAAGTGGCGGTAGCCTATATAAAGGAGCAGAACGCGCATTTCTCATTTTTTTCAGCGTCGGTAGGGCACAATTATGCAAAAGGAAGGACATCATAGCATGAGACGGGGCCAGGGTTGAAAAGTCGCGAAGCGGCTTTTCAACCCTGGTTTATATTTTAAAAATTGAACCCGATTCCAGGACGGCCGACCAAATTCTGATGGGCAGCCCGTTCAGCGCGCTCGTCACGTGTCAAATACCGTTACGCGGATGGGCTCGGAAACCATGAATAAATTCATAGAATTGTGTGTAATTGTTGCAAAGCCTTTCCCGCGATGACGTCGCTGCATTTCACGATTCGGTAAAGTACGCTTCTCGCCACGAGGTATACACCAAAGGTAGGGGCAGGCGTTGACGTCTTCAGCGCCGCATTTCACCTGGGCTTTTCCGACTATTTTCCGCGAGCCAATATTGCAATTTGGTCACATCGAGCCTCGCTCAATTTTTATTTTCGCTAAAATTTTGGCTAGTGGAGTAAAAAATTGGCTAAAAGCGTCTAGTGATGCGATAGCAAATATTTTCCGTGTTTAGCATATTTTGCAAATAGCTTGTTGTATCCCGATCCCCTTATAACAGGAAAGTACCGAATTTTTGCATAGGGCATGGCTTTCAGATGTTTGCCACTTTTCTGATGTTGCTTCCTCGCTAGGAGGACCAAAAATCAAGTTCGGCGAAAGAACACTGGTTTTAACCTGGAGAATTGGGGGTTATCAGGGTGCATAAAAATGAATTTAGACTATAATTATTGGGGGGCAGCAGGGCGGAGGTTGGGTTTGTTTTCATGGCAATTTTGGATACCTTTTGAGTTACCCTATTACTCATCCGGCGATCATATTTTTTTATAAACTTTGGCAGGGGGAACTGTATTTTTTTGGTTTTTCTATATAAAATGTAATGGTAGATATTTTGATATTTTCGGCTTCTTTTATGAAACGTAATGGTATATTTTAATTTGAAAACAACCTTAAAGACTTTTTAGAGCAGAAATTTGGTGGAAAAATCTATATTTTCTATATTTTAGTTTGTTGTCTCAATCTGAAACATATTTTTTTACTACAATTTGACGTTGTTAAAACTTGTAACTTACCCCCGATACCCCCCGATAACACAAAAGAACCGACGTTTAGAAGCAACCAGCAGCACTTTGCGCGTGGTTTGAGTCAAATAAAAACAATGCTGAAAAGGGTGATTAGCGGCGCGCGAGGGCGGGGGAAGCGGGCCGTTTTGCCAACTTTCCATGGAAACCCCAGGGGTACGGGGATGGCATCTGGGGTAATTAGAGTCATTAAATCGCTCGCCGATTGCCCGCTGTTGTAATGCTCTTTCCGGATTTTCCTGTTTTTCAGAATCGAGCTTCTTTCCTTTTGCCTTTTTTATTCACATTTTGCCATTTAATTTTTTGGTGCGAAATGTCTTTTGATAGGTATCTTGTTAAACAAATGAGGTGAGCCGTTTTTTATCATTTTAAGATGCGCAGAAGTCCTAATAGCAGTTATGTTATTAGATACCTTTCCGGAGACGCAAGATTTGCTGAGTGAAAATGGGTTGCTATGCGGCTAGGCGTGCCTTAGCCCATCCAGAGCAAACCTGAGCGTTAGTTAGGCCTAAGCCGAAGCCTAAGCCCAAAGCCTAAACCTAAGGCTGAACCTAAGCCTAAGCCTAAGCCGAAGCCGAAGCCCAAGATTAAGCCTACGCCCAAGCATAAGCTTCAACTTAAACTTAAGCCTAAGCCTAAGCCTACACCTAAGCCTAAGTCTAAGCCTGAGCCTATGGCCAAGCTAAAACCAAGCTCGCTACTGCTGAGCATAGACTAAGCTCGATCTAATTCTAAGCCTAGTTCTGATTTCTAAGCCAAGCCTGAGCCTACGCATGCTCAAGCCAAGCTGAAGCCTAGGCACAACAAATCAGCCCTCCTGGAAAAATGTGAGATGTTTGTCTATGTTATTGGCTAACTGCTTTCATTAATAACAATCTACGAATTGGATGACCACAAATCCCTAGCAAAAACCTAGTGGTGCTCATCTTGCGAAAGTGCCACAGTTCCCCGGGGGCCATCCGAAGTCGATGAATTGAAATTGAGACGCTTGTTTTCATCAGAAATTACAGAAGGGCCCCTGTTTTCCGGGAGCGCACTTTTTACGGTATTCACAGGAGAGGTGTCGGGCACTTTCCGGAACTGCCGCAAGTGCAATTTAGGGTTTGCCTGGGCAATTACGCAAAAAAGAATAAGGGATCTTCGCATTTCTAAAATTTTGAAAAATCTGGTATATAAGGGCAGCACTTTTGAATTTTTTCGTGTTTGGCGACAAATTATGGGTGGGGTTGCGTGGAAGTGTACGGCGCCATGTAGCCGGATTTTTTTTGCTTCGTTTCCACCGTTTTTTTTGGTGCCAATTTGGTACTGGATTGTTAGCGGGGGGGGGATTTTTTGTGGAAAAAACTATTACTTTATTTTTACAGCTAGTTGTTAATAACCAACGCATAAAATTAAATTTTTAGTTTTTAAAGTAATTTTTTTTTGATAAAATAATAACAAATATTTTTTAGAAATTTTGGTAGTTTTTGATCGCTAAGTTTGTCAAATTCATTTGAAAAAAAAAGATCGAAAGAAGAAGGTTATGAAATTTGTAACAAAATTTTTTTGACAATTTTTGGTCATTTTTCGTAAAATTTTTGCCAAAAAGTTAGAAAATGTCGAAAATAATTCTGATAGTATATTTTTATATCTAAACTATGTAAATGCTGCAAAAATGGATTTTACTTCGTTATTGAATTATTAAAAGGAATTAGAGGATGTAACGTCAATTCAAAACGCGGTTAAACACCGCTGTTTGTGCCCCCATTCCACTTACCGTTACCGTAGTCCCCAAAACAAACGTTACGATTGAACGAGAGGCCGAACTCGGCGTAAAGCCACGTAGTCGGAAACCAGTAGCAGGAACCTGTCAAGCCAAGGATTTTTCGTTTAATCTTACTCACCCCGCGTTCCGCTTCGCGCCCTAATGACCACCTTGTGGCCAGCACTGTATTCGCTGCCGGCAATGGGGCAATAGGAGGAGATTTCGAGAGTGGCCAGACAGCCTCGAAGAATATAATCACCTGCGCCGACTTTGTCCCTTTCTCTATCCCTTTCCTCACAAACCCCATTTGATTTTCGATGTACAACCCTTGAAGATCATATTGGGGGCTAGAGCAGCAGCTCTCTCTCTCTCTCTCTCTCACTATCTTTTTTCATATCTCTCTATCTCTCTCACTCTCTTTCTCTCTCGTCCTTCACTCTCTCTCTCTTTCCCGCTCTCTCTCGCTCACCTTTCTCTCTCACGCTCCATTTTTTCATCTCTCTCTCACTCTCTCTCTCTGTCTCTCTCTCTCGCTCTCACTCACTCACTCTCTCCCCCTATCTCTCTTTCTCTCTCGTCCTTCACTCTCTCCCGCTCACTCCCTCTCTATCTCTCTCACTCTCAGCCTCACTCTCTCTCGCACGCTCTTTCTATCGCTCTCTCCATCGCTCTTTCTATCGCTCTCTCTTTCTCACACTCTCTTTCTCTCGCATCAACCATTTTTTTCCAGATGTCTCTCTGGAAGCGACGTAATACTGCGATGGAACCGTATGAGGTTCACCACATCGCCCCCACCCAGCCCTCCACTTCCGGGGCTACCGCTACGCAGCGTAAGTTAACGGAATAGCACGCGTACGTATATGCTTTTGCGTCGTGATACGCAACGCGGATGATTCCGTGCCGACTCTGAGCTTCGGAAATCGTACTCCCTTTCAGAAGTTGTGACATCCGACCAACCGGGCGCTTCCCAAAATTCGAAGCTCGACTTTTCCTTCCTCCTCTGCACGCGGCAATCACTCTTCTCGGTACTTTTCGCCGCTAAATCCGATTAATTTTCTGAACCCTGTAAAAATAATTTCGGAACAAGGCGTTTTCAAACGATTCCAAGATTCATGGCGAAAAATTGAGAGGCACGAAATCGTAAAGCTCGTTCGCGTTTTTGGCGAACGATTTGCGTCACGTTTGCGTCGCGGCTGCCCATCCAACACCTAGCTTCCCCTTCAACCTTAACAAAATTACCTCATAGGTCCAGGTGAACACGAATGTGAGTCAGCAGTTGGCACTGCCGCGGCTTCCCGGCGAGATTGGTAAGCCTAAGCCTAAGTCCAACCTGGACCCAAGTAAAGTGGTCAAGGACCACTCCTAAGTCCAAGCCTAAAACTGAGCCTAAGCCTAAGCTAAGTCTAATCTAAGCTTAAGCTTAACCTAGGCTCGACCAAAGACCCAACATTTAGACTACAATAATCTACGCGAGCTCGTCCGCAGGAATGCCGAAATTGAGAGGCAACTTCTGAAAGATCAGTGAGTTTAAAAATTCACATATATTTTGGCTGCATTTATGATACAAATACACTATAAATTGTATTAAATATGATTTAGTACAATCATTGTCAATATTTTAGGGAAGCCGAGAAGAAAACGCTAAAGATTTTGCTGCTCGGCGGGCCGGCGAGTGGGAAGAGTACGATTTTCAAGCAGATGAGGTGCACAGGAGCATTCTAATGCTATAACTGCGTTTTCTTTGTAGAATTCTGCATCTGAATGGCTTCTCCGAGTTGGACTACGTCAATTTCCGCTATCTCGTCTACAGTAATGTGGTGGAGGTCAGAGAGTTGAAATGAGGAGATAGAAGGCTAGTGAGAGAGAGAGAGTGAGAGAGAGCGAGAGAGAGAGATAGATAGAGAGAGAGAGCAGAGAAGGGGAGGGAGAGAGCGGAGGAGAGAGGAGAGAGAGAGAGAGAGACCGAGAGAGATAATCAGAAAAAGAGACAGCGAGAGAAAGAGAGAGAGAAAGCGAGAGACAGAGAGAAAGAGAGAAAAACCCAAGTCGTTTCGCCTGCAAAAGCGAGTGTTTATAGGCAACTCAGCAACTCCTTGCGGGTGCTCGGAAGTTGGATTTGCACTTTGAAGACAATGTCATTGTGGGTAAAGCTTTATTTTTATGAGCTTTTAATGGCTTTTATTCTGTTTATCATTTTATACAAGTTAACTATAATTTTTGTTTTATTATGCATTCAAGTCTAGCTTTTTGAATTAAACCAGTAAATCTGAGGTAAAAAACACAATTTCCAGCGTGACATCGTCTACTTCGAAGACCAATACAATCATATTCCAAGCTCTGAAATTGAGGTGGACATGGAGATGGCGATGGCCATTCATCGGTATTTTTAGCTAATTTTAAGCTATTCTTGAGTTATAATTATAGCTATCGGTATAGTTTAAGGCTTAAGCTTTTGGCCTGCCGGTATTTTGATTGTCGGAATTTTGATTGTCGGGATTTTGGCCTGTCCGGATTTTGACTGTCGGGATTTTGACTGTCGGGATTTTTAAAACTAGCTTTAGTATAAATTTATCAAGCCTGAATCAACATCATTTAGCATCTACCGCTCACCGTGCATCCGCGACGTCATCAGCCGACGGAGCGAGATCGAGTTGCTCGACTCGGCCACATAGTGACCCATTTGACGAGGGTTTTGATCCAAATTTCAGTTTTCTCGACAAGATCTTCCGGATCTGTGAGCCAGACTATATGCCCAGTCAGATGGACGTCATACGGTAGCATCCGAGGCATAAAATAGGCAAAGCATTTCAGGTCTCGAATCCCTACCACTGGAATCAATGAAATCGAATTTCCCTATAAGGACGTTGTTTTGAGGTATGGATTATTTATTTATTTCATAAAAATTCCAGCCATAATTCCGACAGCCAAAATTTCGGCATCTAATATGTGATATTTCCAGTCGTTTTACCCATAATCGTTTGAAAATTGGGGATTCTGGCGGTCGGGATTTTGATTTTCGGGATTTTGGCTGTCGGGATTTTGAAATTTGAGATTTTGGCTGTCGGGATTTTGGCGTTTTCCCTTACGCTACGTCCCGGGCTGCGTCACATCGCAAATTCAAACGATCCCCTCTTAGAATGGTCGACGTCGGCGGGCAAAGATCTGAACAACGAAAATGGATCCACTGCTTCGACAACGTCTCCGGCGTGCTATTCGTAGCCGAAATATCCGGATACAACCAGAAACTGGACGATGGCGAGATACTAGTGGTCGGGGAACCGCCTTCAATTCAAATCCACCGTTTTTAGAACCGGCTAAAGTACAGCCTGCATCTCTTCAAACGTGTCGTCAACAACCAGGTATTCGGCAAAAAGACGGCCATGATTCTGTTCCTCAACAAAATTGACGTCTTTCGCGAGAAGATACAGCAGACACCAATTAACGTCTGCTTCAAGGACTATAAAGGTTGGTAAGGGCGGCTGGACGGAGTATGCGAGCGTAAAAGCTGACGTAAAATTCAGGTCCACCGGCGTTCGAGGCCAGCTCGACGTACATCAAAGATCGATTCGAGCGCTACGTGACCGGCGAGCGTCGAATTTACGCTCACTTCACGAACGCGACCGACACCCGGAATATGGACCGCGTCTTTGGCGCCTGTATCGACGTCGTGCTGAAGTTGAACATGGAAAAGATTGGGTTCATGTAAAGTAGTACGCTGCTGGAATTTTTTTGCGTTCCGCCTTTAAAGTACAAAATAAAACGGAATAAATCTATTTTTATCAGCGGTTTTAAAGACTAAAATAGGACCTTATTTGGTAGTGTACTTGATAGTTGCTTTTTTGTTATGCGAAGTTGGAATTCCAGCCATAATCCCGACAGCCAAAATCCCCTGGCGAAAACGCCGACATCCGATGATGTCGGCATCCCGGCATCATGCTTATTTTGACTTTCCAGCCCCTTTAATCGATGGCTGCTCGTTCACTTGTTTCCTCTACCCCCCGGCTGCCCAGAATAAAACTTTATGTAATGCCGAAAAAATCGGAAAATCGACGCGAGACCAAAATTGCCCTATTGGGCATTGACAAATCGATGGTTATGCGGCAATCGCCGGCCGACCAGCGGATTCGGCCGGTTCGGTGTCGTCCCGGTATGGATCATGTGATTTCCCGCTTTCTCGAAGAGACGCGGCCAGTCAACCAGTCTTTTTCTAAAGGAAATTCTTCTTACAAGATTCATTGAATTTTTAGAACATTTCCAAAATTTCGCATTCGGACGAGTTGAAAGCTTACCCGCCCCGCTTTCGTGGCGTCGGATCGGCGCGTTTCACTTCGGCAAAGTTTCGGTTCAAATAATCTAAAATGAACGTTGGAATTTTGGCCAAAATGCCGACAGCTGGAATCCCGACAGACAAAACCTTGACACCCAAAATCTCGACAACCAAAATGCCTACATCGGTGTAAACAGCCAGCTGGCATGTCAGAAATTTGGCGGTCGGTGTTTTGGTTGTCGGGATTATGGCTGTTTAAATTTTTGCTGTCGGGATTATGTCTGTCGGTGTTTTGGTCATCGGGATTTTTCTGTCGGGATTTTGGCCTGTCGGGATTTTGATTGTCGGGATTTTGACGGTCGGGTTTGTGGCGTCGGTATTTTTGCTGTCGGGATTCTGGATCTCGGCCTTTTCTGGTCGGTATTTTAGCGTTGGGATTTCGATTAAGGTTTTAGTTGGTGGCAGTTTAACCTTTCCTGGATTTCGGCCCGAATCCAGCATTTAAAACGAAACGCGGAGAACTGTTCGCAAGCGAATCCAAAAACCGACCGACAATCTCCTGTGGTGGCGCGGCCGGGGGTTGAGGTCCTGGCGTGAAGCGGGGCTCGATGTAATATGACTAAACACCAGTATTCTACAATTTCTCTTCAACGTACCGCGGATACGGTAGACGCGACGTCATCATCATCCGGCTGGCCGGTGTACGAGGCTTCTGTATCGCCCACAAATCCCTCGTTTACCGGAGTCGACGCGTCGAATTGGATGCCCTGCGGGTAGTTGTTCTGGAAAGGTCGTTGGTCAAGTTCTAGTGCAAGTCGTGGTACTGTTGCTTTCGCATTACCGGGGGGCGGGGTTAGGAAGTTATCGATTTTTTTTGTATAAGCTCAGAAATTATGGTGACAGATTAAAATTTTTAGTGATTTAATAGTCTTTTTAGCAAAATTTTAAATTGTTTTACGGGACAAAAACTAGAATATTCTAAAATTTTGGTAATTTGGCGATTTTTTTTGTATTTTTGTCAAAGTTTGTTTGTTTTTAATAATCGTACAAACCGTGGAAAAAAAGCTCCGCTATTTTTATTAGCAAAATTGGACCATAAATAAGAACCCTCGTTGACTCCCTCCCTCGATATTGCACGGGAACTGGAGTTTTGGTTAAAAACCTATATTTCTGTATTTTTTTACAAAAATTGTCATGCGCTGCGTTGCATTACGCGTTAGTCATAGTCAAAAACAGTGTAAAAACACGACCTATAAGAGAAATTGGACCGTTAAGAAAAACAAAAGTTTTTTAGCGTAACAATCCCCCCCGCTAATGCGAAAGAACCGACATACCTGATATTGGGGCGGCAATGGTGGTGGAGGGGTGGGATACTGGGGTTGTTGTGGCTGGATGTCACGGGGAATGTATGATGATGATAGGTGTTGTTTAGGAGGGCACGGACAGTAGAGAGCGTCACGGCCAGGTCTTCCCGGGGCACCCGCACTGCCTGGACTTCCCACGATCCCGCGTGGTCCCTGCGAAATGAACGATTTGTTGACTAGCATCGAATACATTTAGAGACATTGAGTACAGGGTGTTCAAATAAAACACTCCCTATAACCCGATGCAGAAGTATCGGATCGGAACGTTAGCTACACCTTACGAATTCCCTTGAGACGGCGAGTTTGTAACAACCTTTAAAACCATGTTTAATTTAAACAATTTTTCACCACATTTCCAAACATTAATCAACGGTCTCTGCCTCTAATTAACGGCTACTTTCGATCATTTTGCTTAGAGAAATTGAAACAAATTAGCTCGCGTGCAATCCCGGAAAATCGGAAAATTTTACAAAATAGCTTGCAAAATAGCGGGTTTAAATTTAGACCAGGTTTGAAAATTGCTGCAACTGGCCGTTTTAAGGGCTTTCGAATGGTGTAACTATCGTTCCGATCCAAAACTTCTTCACCGGGTTAGCGAGGGTGTTTTTGTGGGATACCCTGTAGAAACCCAATAAAAATAATTAAATAACGCATTTGTTGTGTAAAGAAACCTGTGTTCCGCGTCTTCCGCACGGTCCCTGGAGCCCTGGAGGGCCATAGTCCCCGGATTGACCGCCAAGGCCGCGTGGGCCAGCCACTATAAGGTATGCAGGTATTGTATCGTACCGTATCGTAAGCAGGGACGTAGCGTAATACAGGCCCCGGGGCCCGCCCCCGAAATCGGCCGGGGCCCGAAAATTTCATAAGGGGGGACCCTTATGATTTTTATTTTCTCAAAAATTTTACTGCCTGCGGCGCTATTTGTTTACGTTTTTACGGCTATTTGTAGAGTTATAGAACCTTTTTTTCAAAAATTTTCCCTGCGGCGCTGTTTTTTCGGCAATGTTCTGAGTTTTTTGGAAACATTTTTTGGGGCCCCCCCCCGAAATTTTTTTCTGGCTACGCCCCTGATCGTAAGGTATAGTGCATTTAATTATTTACAAAATAAATTCAAGCCCTAGGCCCAAAAACACACCCCCAATCGAGCCGGAAATTCCCTTTCTGCCGGGCAATCCGTGCCCTCCTTTGACGCCATTGGCACCTGCTGGCCCCTTGAGCCCCGGATATCCAGTCTGGCCACGCTGGCCACATTCACCCTAAACGGGGTTAAAACGTATGCTAAATACAACCGACCTGCGGGCCCGGTTTGCCCGATTTTCCGGGTCTGCCATGTTCGCCGAACGCCCCGCGAATGCCCTTGTGTCCCACCTGGCCGCGCGGGCTTGAAAAATGCAGGTACTGGACTGTTAGCGGGGGGGGTAATTTTTGTTTCTGCCTAGACTGACGGTTATAAAAGGTATTTACTTCTTAAGAACCGAAAATTTTTACCGTTTTTTGCTATTTTTCATAGATTTTCGACGAAAGCCACAAAACATTTCAATATTTGTAATTGCTTTTTTACTAACAGAACCGTCTGCAATGCTATAAAATGCGCAATGTTTTTTGGCTATAGGGCCGTACGGGATCACTGTAAAAATTTGGTCCCCCCACTAAGAGTCCAGTACCAAAAAGTACGATACTTACTTTACAACGGTGTTCGCAGACCATAAAACCAAAAAAGGACAGTAGCAGAAGGTAACAACTTATCTTTAACTCCGCAGGGACCCGGTGGACCTGCAGGACACGGTTCATCGCACAGCTTGAGCTGTGGCTGCGCATAGGCGTCGGCTCCGTATTGGGCAGCGGGAGAATAGGTGCCAGGACGAGCGGGAGCGCTCCTTATTAATAGATATTTTGAATTTGTCGAAAATGAAAATGTTTACATTCATCATGTCGAGTACTATTTGTCGAAATTTCACTTGGCCGACAATTCATTTTATCGCAAACTAGAGTGTCGAACTGAATTTTTCGACATCTGGGTGGCTCAAAAATGATTTTGTCAAACTGCTGGTCGCTATTGCATTTTGTCGAAATATCAATCCGCAGAAATTGCAATTTTCTACATGTTTGAAATGGATGAATCGCCACTGAATAAAATTTCGACAAGGCACAATATCGACAAAATCATTTTCGACAAACTTGCAAGCCGACAAAATGGCATTTCGAAACATTGAAATGTCGATACAGTAAGATTTCGACAAAACAAAATGCCGACAAAGTGTGGTTTCGACAAAATGGAATACCGACAAAGGGAAATTTCGACAAAATCAAATACCGAAAAAGTCCATTTTTTGAAAGAATGGAATATCAAGAAAATGGGATAGGGAGGGAAATGTCGACAAAGTGAGCTTTCGAGATGCTGATAACAAATCGTCTATTAGCTGATAATTTAAGCAAACCTACGCGGGGTTGGCATAGAGATTAGCGGCCGGGGTGCCGGGGTAGCCGGGAACACCTGGAGTTCCGGTTTCGCCGGTTTCTCTGCACAATTTGATAAAACAATGCCTAAAAGTTAAAAAACGTACCCGGGCGGTCCGGGCGGTCCCTTGTAGCCGATCGGACATTTGTAGGAAACGGGCAAATTCTCGTTGAGCGCCGCCGCCGGGTTGTCGGCACAGCAGCCTGAAGGGATAAGGAAATTAATACCATCTAATGTGTATAAATTTTAGTAGATTCTGGGCTATCCGGGAAGCTTCGTAGAAATCTCCATTCCCCTTTTTCTCAGTTAAAAAACTGGCATTAAATATAAACAACAAACATTTCAGCTTAGTATAGCCATATCCATATTTTGGGCCCGAATATCGCTGTTTGGTGGCTGCGTAGGATGGTGGGGAAGCCGTGGTGTACGCCGTTGGGTATTCCGGGTCGGCGAGGCCTGGAAACAAAGCCCTTAACGCGTACGGAAGATACGTATAACGCTTATGCTGGGTTGGTCGGAAATAAGGAAATAAAAAAAGGAACCGATACTTAGATTGCGGCGTATACACCTTGAAAGAGAGAGAAAGAAAGAAAGAAAGAAAGAGAGAGAGAGAGAGAGAGAGAGAGACAGAGAGATATTGATAGATATACAGAAAGACAGAGAGTAACAGAGAAGGAACGAGAGACACAGACAGAGAGAGAGAGAGAGTGAGAAGGACAGAGAGATATTGAGAGATATACAGAAAGACAGAGAGTAACAGAGAGGGAACGAGAGACACAGACAGAGAGAGAGAGAGAGAGAGAGAGAAAGACCGGTGCCCTTCGAAGTGATCGGACCATACCGTATTCCTGCACAATTTGTCGGCGCCGTCTCCCACTCAATCCATCGTCCATCTGCCGTAACGCTTGCCACATTTCGCGGGCCTCCGACTAGAACAAAATTTATGAGAAGAAATTCCAGTCAAAATCCCGACAGCGTAAATGCCGACAGGCCGAAATGCCGACAGGCCAAAATGCCGACACGTTCTTGCCGCCAATTTGAATGGCAGCTTTTTAAACAGCTATTTTGCATGTCGGGATTTTGGTTGTCGGGATTATGGGTGTCGGGAGTTTCAATATCGGCATTTTGGCCAGTCGGGATTTTGACTTTTCCCATTACCAGAGGGTTCAAATTTTTTTGTGAAAACATCCAACATTAACAGAAGTGAATGCCGTCGACAGCTCCTTGTCGATGTCGTCGATCATGCTGAGGATGGTGGCGGAGAAGATGAGAAGCGAGGAGAAGCCTGGAAAAAAAAGACAAATTCTTATGTCGTTAAGATATCCGGAAGATAGCGAACATGTCGAAATTAAGGACCCACCAACTAGCGCCAATCCAAGCGCGATCCGCACGGTCCTGCTGGGTACTGCCTCGTCTTTAAGCGTCATGTGGAATATTCCGAGAATCACACCCCCCCTCCTCCACTACAGTATATATAGCTGTGAGCAGCAGCTGGGTAGTGCATCAGTGTCTTCTGTGCCCGCCCAATAATTGCAACCCTTGGGGGTGTGAACTGGTTTCGGGCCGGAAGGTGAGCCCCCCCCCCCTCGAATCATACTGACAGCCTGAATGCCCTCGTTTTTTGAAGCCCACACCCTTTCTCTCGCGCTTTTTGCGCCTTGAGAAGTGCCGGTGGCGGGGAGGGGGAGGGCGTCCCGCGGCGATCGGGGGCTTTGAAGGGATTATGGTTAGTGGGGATTGGCACCTGGCGGAGTTGGGAAAGATTTTAGAAACCGCGAAAAGCGACGCTAATCAGAAATTTCGGGATTTCCAGAATAGCCTTCATAGGATTTAGATTTTAGATCCTAGATTTAGAAAACACAAAAAATACTTTTTCTAATTTTTTGATTGTTTTAACACTTTAAACATAGTTTGAACACTTGAACTTAGACTCGGCAAAAATGATCCACAAAATGAGAAAAAAATAGCTCTAAAAAGTTTGTTTCCCTTTTGGATCCTAAGCAAAATAAAATAATTTATCGTGTAATCTCTGGCTCTACAGTTCATCGTGTGCCTCGTCGTGTAGTGGTGGTCGTGGCAGCGTGCCTGGTTCGTGCCATTTTCTAAAGAAAAATGGCAGTTAAAAGCGAAAAGCAAAAATCAGTTTCACCTCGACGCCATCCCCCTACAATCCTCAAAATTCTCGCCCAGCGCAACGTTTTTCAGGAAATCGAGGTGAAGGGTGGATTCTGGAAGAATTTTCCGGTCTCCCCGCAAGGTTTACCTCTAGCTTTTGCCATCTCCTCTGGCTTTTTCACAAATTTCTTCAAATCCAGCGGCTTCTCGGGGTCGACCGGCAACACGTAAGCGACGTCGATTTCCTGATTGTATTAGTGTTGGTATTCACATACTTATTTCTAGATATACTACCTCGGTAACACTGTACTTTGCCCCAGCCGGAAGCTCCCAAACTTTTTATATTACATTATTTTGGGCATACTATGCAGTATATTTTTTGATGCTCTATCGATTCTCCGAGCCAAAATCCCGACAAAATGTCGGAAATGTCGAAAGATTTTGGGAACTTCCGGATGGGGGGGGGGGGGCGATAAGGTAAAGTCTAGCCCCTACCTCATTGTGGTTTACCAACACCCACTGGGCGCGGTCGAACTGCTTCAACCCGGCCCACGTCGAGAAGGCCAGGCCGAAGGGTGATGTGCTGAGAAATGTCAGATTAATGTCTTCCACCTATAACGTACCCATTCACCGTTCCAACCACCAGCGGTACTGTCTCCCGATACTCGATATCCTGTGCCAATTCATAGAGCGGACGAGCAGCCACGGCCATCTAACAATTATTTTTTAGGTTTTGATGCTTCTTCCATGGCTTAGATACCTTTGGGTCGAAAAGGAACAATAAGACGCAATCCGAATCGATGGCTTCCACAGCTTCACGTGGCTTGGAGAGGTCGTGCTAAGCCATTCAGATTTTTTTTTTTCTGTGTTCCAAATCACCAAAATCAAAACTAAAAATGACATGAGGGAGTAGACATGATTAGCAATCGTGGCTAGCTACACGATTTTAGACGTACGTAAGCCAGGTGGCGCGTGCGTCGGAAACATTTCGCCGAAACAGAGAGGATAGCCCGAAATTCGGCAGCGGCTAATGCCTGCTCGTGGGATTTATGGGTTTTTTGTAGTTTATAAACTACAAGGATTGCTGAAAAATTAGCAGCCGGAAGCCAAGCTTCTACATATTGCACACCAATAGCGGCCGAGACGAGAATCGAATGTAGCGTGTCAGCGCCTCGACGGTCCATTCCTTGTGATGGGCGACGGCTTTCGTCTTTAAACTTTTATTAAACCTGTTAAAAACGCGTTTTCACGTCATTTGAAGTTTTCGCATTATCGCTGAGACCAAAATTTTTTAATCCAAAAATTAAACAAATTTTTTTAGGTCGAAGCTTTTGGCAAAAATTGCCCAATGCTGGTCAAAAGATCGATTTTTTGGATTTTGTAATAAAAAATTCGTAGAGTTTTTACGTTTAGGAATAGTAACAAAAAAGCTCAGAAACACTTGCGCTTTTCTTATATTAGAAAAATGGATGCTAAGCGAAAAGTTGGTCTTTTGAAAAAAAAAACACCTCTGTATCCTGCGGCTTCATGGTGATTATTGCGGGATGGGTGGCCCTGGAAACCGACAAAAATATATAATTTTCGATGAAACACGCTCTTTAAACAATTAAAATAATTGCTACCACTGTGACACCTTCTCATCGATGAGGGCTCCGAAAGTGTAGTGCCCTTTCAACGCCTCAGCCGTTTCCTGATATCTCCTATATGCTTCTTCATTCTCGTCGTGACCGAAGAATAGATGAACCGTGTCGAGGGGATGGCCATAACCCTCCAGCATCCCCTCACGCCAGTATGGAACCTAAAAGGCAATTTTTAAGGGTTCTTTTGCGTTAACGGGGGAGGAGAACCGGATTTTTAACCCAGGTCTAAAAATGCCTAGAAATGAATCGGTGGAGTTTTTGCTAGTGTTTCAATAAAATTTAATTTGTTTGATTAAAAAATCGCGCTCGCGGCACTTTCAATAAAAATATGTACAGTGCTCCACATAATCTTAGGTCCACCTCTAAAAATCGGCAAATAAAAATTTTTCCACTTTTTGGCAAAAAGTTAGCAACATGATCTTCTCGCTTCTGGTATTTAAAATTTATACCAAAAGCGCCAATGCCGATCAACGGTTAGACAAAATCATTAGCTAGAAAAACATGAAAAAACCATTTTGGCGACTCCACATAATCTTAGGTCCACCCGGCTTTACGAAAAAGCGCGTGGGCCCAGAGTGCTTAATCGAAGTTCTTTCGCTTAATCACAACCTAAGCTACTCATTGAAACGAAAAAACTGGGTTGCCAAGCCCTGGGACGATTTTTAAAAAATCGGATTTTAACAAAGGAATTTGCTTTTTTAATTCTAAAAAATCGAAAACCGGAGTGGAGCCGAGATTTGTCTACCGTATCGGAAAGAGCTTCTAATTGCGGTCATTTCAGTATCATGAAACCCTTGAAAATTTGAGCCCCAAGTTTATAAAATCCGGACAAAGTCTGGGTGCTGTGAAATGCATTAACCCGGTCTACGTCAGCCATGGTAGCACCTTCGGAAGCGTTTTAATAAGCCTTGCTGACTATTTTGCGGGTGTTCCTGTATAACAAAATGAGCGCCCTTTGTAGTGCTATTTCGTATTTGGTCATTGAATCGAAGGGAATTGATTTCGATTTTTTAGAATTAAAAAAGCAAATTCCTTTGTTAAAATCCGATTTTTCAAAAATCGTCCCAGGGCTTGGCAACCCAGTTTTTTCGTTTCAATGAGTAGCTGAGGTTGTGATTAAGCAAAAGAGCTTCGATTAAGCACCCTGGGCCCACGCGTTTTTTCGTAAAGCCGGGTGGACCTAAGATTATGTGGAGTCGCCAAAATGGTTTTTTCATGTTTTTCTAGCTAATGATTTTGTCTAACCGTTGATCGGCATTGGCGCTTTTGGTATAAATTTTAAATACCAGAAGCGAGAAGATCATGTTGCTAACTTTTTGCCAAAAAGTGGAAAAATTTTTATTTGCCGATTTTTAGAGGTGGATCTAAGATTATGTGGAGCACTGTATTATACTTTTTCGATCAAAGGATAGCAAAACAAAAACCCAATATTTTGGCTTTTTAGATTCGAAAAATTCGAGCCTAAGGAATTCACCACCCCCCGATAATGCAAAAAGACCCGTTTTTAAGCTTAATCAAGCGACCAACCAGGTCCTCGTTGACTCGATGTACCGTATCGTCGATAGACCTACGACGGAAGGATTTGCGAAATTTTGACGGAATTCACCTGATGACCAAATCACTGATGTCCTCCACCGTCATCATGTCCAGTTCCGTGGTCCACGCCTTTTGCAACTAAAGCGCGAGGAATAATGCCGACCGCGAAAATACCGACAGTCATAATGCCGACAATCATAATACCGACAATCATAATAAATCGAAATATTCCAGACGCTAGTTTGAATGCGACTGCCTTTTAAGCTGCGATTTTGCATGTCGGTAACCTGGGATTTTGGCTGTCGACGTTCGAGATGCCGGGATTCTGCCTGTCGGTATTTTTGGATGTCGGCATTTTGAAGCTTCAGGATTTTGAGTGTCGGGATTTTTACTGTGGATCCTGGCTATCCTGGTTGGCTGTCGGGATTTTAACTGTGGATTCTGGCTGTCGATATTTTGGCTGTAGGGATTTTGGCTTTTCTCGAAGCTCTCTGATAACTACGCGACGATATTACGCGCTGATCACCTTTTTGTCACGATAGTAGCGTAGAGTTGGGAAGTGGGCCACGTCAACGTATTCACCGCATTTGAAGACGTCGTGGGTGCAGTCGATGATAATTACCTAAAATAGGCTCGCAAAAATTTAAAGCGACTTTTAACGACTTCTAAGTGCCAAATAATTCTTAAAATACCTCAGCCCCCTCCATCTCCCTCCTTGCCAACGAGACGATGACGGCCGCATGGTGATTCGCCATGCCTCCCTCTAAGCCGATGCTTTTTCATTTGCCCTCGCTTTTTTAACGAACCATCATTATAAAAAAGCGCAAATCGATGTTCATCCCCGGCCACAAACTTCTTCAAGACGCCCGGATTTTCCAGGCGGTGCTGCACAAGCTCGTGGGCAAGTTCACGCCATTTTTGGGCATCTGAAAGGGAAGAAAACGTGACGGACAACCAACAAAGGGGTTTTATTTTCAGACTCACGCAGTGCTGGGTCCTGAAAGGCTCTCGCATGGTCGATTCCCGCGCCTCGGATCGTTCTAAAATTTTTTAATGTTTTTGGTGCTTTTGCATTATCGGGGGGGAATACTTTTTTCGATGTAATAGAACTGCCTAGTAATTAAATGGCGTTTTTTAATAGTCTTTCTAGCAACATTTTACTGTATTTCCAGTGTAAAAAAGCAAAAAGGTTAAATTGCGATCGGAAAGTCGCTATTTTTGCATTTTTTTTACTGAAAATTTGACTTGGCATTTCACTGACCTTGGTACTGTCTCGATTTATATCGAAAGCTGGAAGAAAAAGTTGGGTTACCCCCCGATAATGCCAAAGCACCTGTTTTAAGCGGTCCGTTTTTCCTTTAAATATAGCACTTCAGACCAAAAACTATAAATTTCGAAACATTTTAGAAGTTTGTTAATTGGTTTTTCCACTTGGAGATGTAACATTTTAAAAATCCGCTCATAAACTTTTTGCTATTACATGAATATGCATTATCTAGGATTAGGGGCAAAAATACAGCCTCATTCCCCCCCGTCCCCCGATGCCACAGAACCTCTGTTTTTCAGTGGTGTATTTTTATTTAGAAAAAAATATCGGTTTCAACCTACTCTACAATAACGCCCCCAATATGCTCCTTCTGGGCGGGCATCATCATCTGATTATCGATCCCCTTCGTCCATGTCTTTCCATGCACCTGCAGCTCGACAAAGTGCCCTTCTTTTCTTTCCTGAAACACAATTATCGACATTTTTCTTGACAAAACAAAACCTTTGTAATGTCAAGGCTCAGCAAATCTTTGTCTAGCGATTTTTGCAGACTTTCCACGGCCTGTTCGATGATTTCTTCTAAACAAAATACTTTTCTATTCCAGAAAAAGTTGATTTTAATGTGGGAAAAATCTGAATCAGAAAATTCTATTGTTTGGTCATGGAATATACTTATCACTGGATTTTTCAAACATCTTTAAAATAAAAATTTATAGTGTTTTTGTTAGGCTCGGATCACGAAAGCGTAAAAATCTTTTTAGAAATTAAACATTACTAGAGATTGCCAGAAATTCCTAGTCATTGAATAAAAAGTATTTCAATAAAGTTATGAGTAAAATTTAGGTATATTCCAAATGGAAAACCTATCTTACAACATTACAAAAAATAGAAATTTTGGTCGAAAAATCGTTTTTATAGTGCGTAATAAAATTTGTAAACCCTTTATTATTGTAAATTTCTAAAGTTAACATAATGCTTAATAAAAGTTTTTGCGCTTAGGATAACAAAAAATATTTAAGAAATTGATATGTAAAATGGATACTTTGGCAAAAGCCCCCCGCTAAGAGCCTAGCCCCAAAAAAACTTACCGGATCCCTTGATCGTCAACTCCAAATGTTGGCGATAGGCGTAAATAGCCGGGAAAAGTATTAAAAGCCGGATGAAGCCCCGGAAAGTGAACATCATAAGCCCGCGCCCCTAAGCTTTCGAAGCCGCCGTCTTATTTGTCTATTTGGAAGCAGCCGAGGCCACGATAGGGCACAGACTATACGAATCGCGTTGAGGGTTGATAACAAATTATTGAGTGACCAAAAGAAGAGCCCGCAGCGGGACCCAATTCTTTTTTTTGTCGAGGTCAGAAGCCGGTGACATCGGATGAGCCAGCAGCAGCAGCAGCGTCCGCCACACGTTCGCATCTTTGACGCCTCGCAGGTCATCTTCTATACGTACGTTTGTGTTTTTCATGATTTTATCGATTTATTTACATTATTATTACTTTTTAAGCGTCCATTTCCAAAGCTTTGAACATTTCATTCGATAGAGCGCCGAAAAATACCAAAAGATGTTTTACGGTTTAAAAAAAACCCATATTTTAAACCATTTTTATCGCCGAGAAATGGTTTTTACGCATTATCGGGCACCATTTATTTTTCTAAGGATCCAATTTTGCTCAACTAAATAGCGAAATTGTTTTGAAACTGTTTTTACTGTACTCTAAACGTAAAAAACGACAAACTTTCATGGAAAATGCAAAAACATAGCCTTTTTGGCGCAAAAATGGCCGTTTTTGACCGAAATGTCGGATTTTTAACGTTTTGTTTAGAGAGCTTTTCGCTTTAAATACAGCAAATTTCACTAAAACACTATTAAAGACTACCAGAACGATGGAACGCGCACTGTCACCCCGAGGGTGCTGTCCCCAAGAACGCGCGGAGAGAGGCGTCATTAGTGGTGCCTCGTACTGGGCAAAGGCCCTCTGGGGTTTGGGGCGCCTCTGACTCCCTTCCCTACTTGGCCCTGTGGTATAGTGGCTAGCGCCTCAGACTGTGGAGCGAACCATCGCGGGTTCGACCCCCGCCCGGTGCGCAACTTTCTTGCTCTAAACGATATTTCATCGTTCTGACGGTCTTTAAAATACTTCATACAACGTTACTAGGCATTTTCGGGCTTCTGGGACCCCCCCCCCCCCCGATAACGCGACAGAACCCAAAAAATTGCAGCACCATTCTTATGTCCAGAATCGTTAATGACGAGTACGTAGCTTCCCGATATCCATCTTTTAGGGAGCATGGCTAAAGCATGTCCGTCTCTCCCTTTCCTCTCCCCCTGCTTCTTCACAGATTCTCCATGGCTTCTTCCATGCCCTCCGGCCACTCACCCTCATTTCTCTGGGCCTCTCCCCTATTTGTACCCACTCTCCACTCCCGGCCACCCAGAAATCCCCCCAAAATGGGCGATTCTCGTCCTCCCCCGGCCGGCCGTTCTGGCCAATACCCCTCGGCTTCGCCTCCAGAAATATGCCATCCCTCAAAATTTATTGCTGCCTTTTGGTGCCTGCCACGCTGTTTCGAGCATCGCCTTTGCTCAGCGACAGATCTTCTTTGATTGCGTTTAATATTGATAATTTTTGCATTTTTAGTAAGAAACAGTAAGGGAAACTTGCGAAGTTTCAGCGTTTCTAAAGTTTAATCAATTTTAACAGCCTGGAAAAAATCTTCATAGAGCTTTTTAAGAGCTTCATAGAGCTTAAGTTTAGAAGCATATCTATAAACCAGAAAGCGTAAATAACTTTAGATCTTCCTTTATATATCGCCAACGGCGTATTTTAGGGCTTAGATCGATAATCTAAATTTGAACAATGGCTGTAAGCTTCCCAAAGTAGACCAAAGGTATTACTAGACGTCTAGTGTGTATTTTAATATGCCAAACCAGACTAGATAGCTTGTTAGGTAGTTTTACCCATAGCAAATTACTTTATAACACTGCTTCAACTTTACAAATTCGTTAAAAGGCTATGAAAACCATGAAAAACGATAGGTTATTCATTTTTCGATTGTTATAATGGGCACATCTGCTATTTCGTGCCCCGGCCTTTATCATTCCTGCAGTGAAAAACGCTTCAAAACCCCAAGAAGAAGCACTAATGCTAGGTCATGTTCAGAAGCAGATGCTCGCTTCATCATTGATTAAGCATTGATCTGGTTTAGTTCTATTTTTACAACCTTACAAAGCTCTCTTTTTTCTCTCAGCATTTTCAAACATTTTTTGATTGCAGGTTCGAGGAGATGGCGTTGAAGAACATTCGGTCAAACCTCGACCGTCTGTTCGACAAGAGCCTCACCGATCTCATTCGTGGTATCAGGAACAACAAAGATAATGAGGTTATCCTCTATTAAACTTTTAACTTTGATATTTTAGGCTCGTTATATCGCGTCGTGCATCGAGGAGATCAAGATGGAGCTCAAACAGGAGTCGACGTTCGTCAAGGCCAATGCTATCGAGAAATTGGCATATGTAAGTTATACTTTATCGTTCAAAATGAATATTATTCGAACAAATGCATTTTATGCAGTATAATATTTATTATATTAAGAAAATCAACAACGTGTTGCTATTGTAAAAATGGGCCAAATAATTGCGTATGCCTATCATTTGCAGTTACAAATGCTTGGCTACGACATTTCGTGGGCCTCGTTCAACATCATCGAGGTGATGGCCTCAACAAAATATACCGAAAAACGGATAGGGTAGCGCCATATTCCTTGCTTGAAGTTTGTCGTCTCAGATACCTAGCCGCCGCCCAATCCTTTCACGACGACACCGAAGTGTTGATGTTGACGACCCAAATGATTCGAAAGGATATTAATTCCCCCAATATGTACGCGTTACCATATTTTTCCGTATATTTTCTGCTATTTAGGTATGATTCGGGCGTGGCGCTGGGCGGTATGGCCTGTTTTGTGACCCCGGATTTGGCCAGGGACTTGGCTAGTGATATCGTAAATCTGGTAGGTCTTAAAACCATTTTTTCATACAGTTAATCTTGACTCCCAAGTCAAGTTCATGATTTTTTTTAGTTAACCTGCTCCCGGCCATACATCCGGAAACGAGCCGTGCTGCTGCTGTACAAGATTTTTCTAAAATACCCCGACGCGCTACGGCCGACGTTTCCCCGATTGAAGGAACGGCTTGAAGACGCGGATCCTGGTAGGTTTCCCGGCATTTTTAGCTATCAAGCTCCTTTCCAGGCGTCCAAAGTGCTGCCGTGAACGTCATCTGCGAGTTAGCGCGAAAGAACCCGAAAAACTATCTGACGCTCGCGCCCGTTTTCTTCAAGTTGATGACGACGTCGTCGAACAACTGGATGTTGATCAAGATTATTAAATTGGTAGGCGGGAGGTTTAAATTATTAGTTGGTTCAAAAGGCCAGAAACTCGTTCTTTGGCATTTCTAGGCAAAAAATCAGCAAACTTTTTTCTTTGAATCGAATTTTGGGAATACTATTAGATAACCTGTTTCTAAATCGTTTTTATTACCCTAGCCATCGAAATTGTCTAAATTTTCGGCGAACTTTTAGGAAAACTTCCGCATTAATAAATGCTAAAGACTCATTTTTTCTTAATCACTGTTTTCCATTTCCCCTTTCAGTTCGGCGCGCTCGTCCCGTTGGAGCCTAGACTGGGCAAAAAGCTGCTCGAACCACTGACGAATTTGATCAACAGCACCTCGGCTATGTCGCTGCTCTACGAGTGCATAAACACGGTCATTGCTGGTACGTTTCGAGCCCAAAACTTTGAAAAATAAGCTTTGTTAGAAATTAATTTCGAACTCGCTTTTCAGTGCTCATCAGCACATCCGCCGGCACGCCGGGCGACCACACGACAAGCATCCAGCTGTGCGTCCAGAAGCTCGGCCTGCTCATCGAGGATTCTGACCAGAACCTGAAATACCTGGGCCTGTTGGCGATGGGCAAGATTCTACAGACGCACCCGAAAGCTGTGCAGGTACGAGAGAATACGTATAGATGGATTGCGTTCCGTTTGATTTTTCCAGGGCTTTTCCAGGATTTTTCTATTCTAACTTGCTTTCGGTGCATTTGTTTCGCAACTTTTTGACCTAGAGAATATTTAAAACAACGTTTTCTTACATGAAACCACAAAAATGTGTAAAAATGAAAAAGCCGATGAAATTCGGTGAAGTGCACTAAAAATGTTAATTACGGAGATCTGATTCGGGTATTTAGGCGCACAAAGACATTGTTCTACGCTGCCTCGACGATCGTGACGAGAGCATCAGGATAAGGTAGGCAATTGCTCAGCGAATAAAAATTTACACACCACTTCCAGGTCCCTCGACTTGCTCTACGGCATGGTCTCGAAGAAGAACATCATGGAGATTGTGAAGAAGCTGATGGAACATGTGGAACATGCGGAGGGATCGCATTACAGGTATAAAAAGCCGCAAAAACCCTTAATTCTCCATGATTCTAGGGACGAGCTGCTGTCCCGGATCATCTCCATCTGCTCCTACAACAATTACCAATACATCACAAACTTTGAGTGGTACATCTCGGTGCTCGTCGAGCTGACGAAGGTCGAAGGGACGAAGCACGGCGCCAAAATTGCTGAACAGGTCCGTTTCGATTGAAAGCTACGGAATAATAAGGCCAGCCTTGCCGATAATTTTTCGTTCATATTCCGAATGCTAAGAAAGTAATAGTAAGTATTTTCAAGGTATTTAAGAAATACAAGCGGAAAAATGACTACGACGAAAACGACTGCAAAAAGTCTTGTAACTTTGGGATTAGAATGATTTTTAAGGTTTCTTTAGTTTATCAAACTTTAATATTTCTGGCGGGAGGCGGAAGCGAATTTCTTAGAAGTTTACTTATTACTGATAACCTGATAGAAAGTATTTTATGGTTTTTTTTTGGTAAAATTTAGACGGAAAACTATTAGAAATCTTTCAAAAACGATCTAATTCTTGAAAGCTATATTTTACGTATTTTTTAAAAATGATATTTTGATGTCTAGCAATAGTAATAAAATGAAAACATGCCCTCGTTTTTTTTCATGGATAATTCGAAAGCTAACCACTATAGTTATTGCTAAAAACGAAAATTTCCATATTTTTAGATCCAAGACGTCACCGTACGCGTCCAATCGATTCGCCACTTCTCCGTCTCCCAGATGGCGTTATTGGTGGAGAACGCGAATCTGCTCCTTTCCGGAAGCGCACAGCAGCGCTCAAACATCAGCGAAGTGTTGCTGGCGGCCGCTTGGATTTGTGGCGAATATTGGGAGCATGTCCGCGATCTCGATGGTGTACTCGCTGCCATGCTCAAAGCAAAACCATCGTTGATGCCCGGCCACATCCTCTCGGTCTATGTGCAAAACATTGGAAAGCTGTACGCCGCGCTGTTGGGCAAGGCCGAGGCCGAGGACGATTGGGACGCCGTGGAATCGCTGGACAATTTGATGATGAGCAAATTGCCGGAGCTCGAGTTGGCCGAACACTTGGAGGCTCAAGAGCGGGTAAGTACTAGGAAATTGGGTGAAAAGGCCAAAATACCGATTCAAGCGTACCAAATTCAAAAAAGGTGGAAATCCCGACAGGTCAAAATGAGTGTCGAATCGTGACAGCAAAAATCCCGACATAGTTCGGGGGTGTCGAGGTTTTCCATTTTGATCTGTCGGTATTTTCGCAAATTTCCTTCAAAAGTTCACGCTTTTTGCGCATTCTATTGTCTTAAAAAACCATTTTAGGCGTGCACCCTGGCCGCGATGCTGCGTGTCCTCGAGCAGTACCACAGTCGAAAGGAGAAGGTTGGAGCGGAAGTGTGCCAATTGTACGAGGGAGAGCTGAACCCGGTGGCCGGAAAGGCACAACGGAAAGTGCCACTGCCGGAGGGTCTCGATCTGGATGTGTGGATCGGAGAGGAATGGCAGGAGAGCGCGTCGGAAAGCAGTGATGAAGATGAGGCCGAGAAGACGTTCGGACAAATGCGGGTAAGTTAAAGTGGAAATGTTGAAATTAATCAATGAAAAATCTGGAATTCACTTTTATTCTAGGTACGCAGCGAGTTCGCCAACTTTGGCGGCCCACCCCGATACGAATCCGACGAAGAGGCCGAGCCCGCACACCAGAAAAAGCCGAAAAAGAAGGCGTCCACCGAGCTGACGCCGGCCGAGCTGGAGAAGCGGAAGCTGCAGAGAGAGCGAGAGATACAGAGCAATCCGTGAGTTGTCGCCGTTTTTTTGCGATTTTAATCACTTTAGGTACTACGTGAAAGGAACGGCCACACAGCCAAAACGCCCCACCGAATTCCAAATGGCGCCGAAAGCTGAAGAAAACGGGACAACATCCGCGCACTTGAATATACAAAGTCCGCTGGAAATTCCAGGTATTTTTTAGAGCAGTTAAAACTAATAAAAAAGAGAAAGAAGCGCAGAAATTTTACAAATTTTCATGCAAAATCCAAAAATACCAGCTTTGGACAAAATTTCTGTTTTTACGCACTTTCGATAACTTGTAGACAGTTTGAAATTGAGCTAAACTTTAAAAGATAAGTTAACTTGTTGGAAATACAAAAATACAGATTTTTCGGCCAAATTTCAATGTTTACGCATTTTTTTCCATTGAAATTTAGCTAAATTTTAACAAAATCTTTATGAAAACAATTGCTGTTCCATTCATACACATATATAAATTTGTAAAAGCACCACGGGAGCTCTTCTAGTAAATTTTCTAGGCGTCGTCGGCCTCTCCCGTTATATGGAACAACAGGACGCGACGTTGACCTGGAAGAAGGCGAAGAAAGAGAAGAAAAAGACGACGAAAAAGGGCAAAAAGAAGAGGCATGACACGACTAGTGATGAAGACGAGGCCGCCGTCGTTCACCAGGTACATTTTTCACTTTATTTTTGATTTATCATTGTTCAGGTGAATCGACACGACGGTGAGATGCCGGAGAACGCAAAATCCACCGACGATGAGGCCGAGGAGAAAACGGTCCGTTTTTGGACGTTTGACGATTTATGAAGTATTTCAGAACGGCTTGACCGACGAGTTCAAGGCGCTTGACGTGAATCTGGACGAGCCGCTCAGGTTCGTTTGCTTAATAGTTCTTTCATAAAACAAAGGACGCAAATTTTTTTTCTTTAGGATTTAATTTTTCTGATATAAATTGAGGATCTATTCCAGCCTTTTTTCATTATTCCCTAGCGGAAAATCTACATATATAGAGTAAACAATGACATAGACATAGATGTTTCAGAAAAAAATAGCGATTTTCGTCCAATTTTTGGTATTTTCAGACCTTTTTACGGTTGTCTAAATAGTTTTTCCAATTAGAAGTGCATCTGAATTTTACATAGGAGAACTTAAAGGGATGCCGACGGCATAGTCAATCGGTTACGCGCGGAAAAGAAAATATCTCTGCGCCTCTCCCCTGGGCGCGCTCTCTCCCCTGTTGGCTACTTGCCAATTTGTTGATGGGGGGGATCGACACATGCCGTCGGCAGCCCTTTAAAGAAAAAAGAAAAAGAAAAAAAATTATGTAAATTGACTAAAATAAGAAAAATGAAAATAAGAAAAATGAAAGAAAAATAAAGAGTAGAAGATATAAATATACAGTTATAGGAAAAATTAATCGTTCCCTTAATTCTGCAGAAGCACCGTATTAGTATATTTCTCGGATTTAGACCCGATGAAATCGTTCGCGGTCCCCAGGCATATATCCGACAAACCGTCAGCCATCGTCCACTTATGGTAATAATTTTCCGGGGTTTTTTATAAAGAGTTTCCGAAGCTCTAAACAGTTTTTTGAAAATACGAAAATCCCCCTAGCATCCCTACGCGATAGACGAGGCCTACTCGATGGAATATGTAAGGGCGCATCGGGGTCACGTGAATTTCGAGATGTTTATCTATATCTATCAGCCCCGTCCGTTACTGTCCAAATGACGCGGCGAGCTGTGTGAATTTGTTGTCAAACACGTCTAGAATCCCCTGTCGACAGGAAACTAGCATTTTACGATCGCGCTTTTTGTATGTTGTCGGCGCTGTTGTGGGGGTTAGTGGAATTTTAAAAGTTGTTGCTTTTCAGCAGGGCCCACTGCAACCTCGGCCACCAACCACGGGACCACTGCTGAAGAAGCCGGCCGTAGAGACGAAGAAGAAAAAGAAGAAGACCGAAAAGGATGCGGAGGAGTACGTGTTTACGTTAGTTGACGCCCAGTTTGCACCGTACTTATTTTTAAGCAGAAAAAGTGGAAAGAGCGCGTTTTTTACCTAATCTAGCGTACAGTTTTTCGGACTTACAGACGAACATATCGGGGCGTGCGTGTTTTTAGGAGGTTTAGAGAGAAAGGAGGTTTTTAGTACGTTTTTACGGCATTTTTAGCCGAAAAACAATAGGCAACAGTACGCGAGCGTCAATTTACGTACTTTACAATTGACGTCAACAAGAACGGTTTTTTAGAAAGCCCAAGAAAAAGAAGAAGGCAAAAACCCCAGGAGCGACGGCCACAAACGGCGAACCGGTTGCGCCCGAGGCCACAAATGACATCGACACCTGGCTGGACACGGAAACCGTGGTTGAACAAGCAGCGGATGCGCTCAAGGTCGGTTCAAATTTGATACAAAAAAATTCCGTTTTCAGGCCGAAAAGAAGGGCAAGGGCAAAAAGAAGAAGCTGGCGGTGCCGTCGCGTGAAGCCTACGAGCAGCCATCCGGTGTCTGCACGCCGTCCTCAAATCCGTTCAGCGAATCGATCGGGGCATCGCCCGCGTCCAGCCATCCACACCTGGCCAGTCTGGCTAGTAATGGGGACTTGAAAGCGGTAAGTCTGGAGTGAAAAGTTATTACATTAATGCATACAAATTTTAATTATAATTTTATCAAATCTTACCCTATTACAGGTGGCAAAACCATTTATAAAATCTATACATTTTCTAAAAAATGAAAATCCTACTATATATAAAAAAAAATAGTGTCTGTGTGTGTGTGTGTGCATTTGCATGCAACTTCCGTCCGTATGTTCCAGTCGTATCTCGATATAGGAAGTAGTGAGGGGTATGTACGATATGTCATTAGGTGCGTAATGGTCATGACACGACTGCACACCTATTAGATTTTTGAAAATAAGCTGTTTTCGATATTAAAATTAGGTTTTTGTGAAAATCTCGCCCGACCTCTTTGTTAGGAATTAATTAGCATACGCCGGAAGTGGCGCTAGCCTATATAAAGGAGGAGAGAGCCGTTCTTCTCATTTTTTTTTGTTCGTGGGATGTGGGTGGAATTATGCAAAGTGTAAACTTTCATAGGGCCCAGACGGGGCCAGGGTTGAAAAGTCGCGAAGCGGCTTTTCAACCCTGGTTTGGATTAAAATGGTAATGTTTGTATTTTTAATAGAATTTCTGGAGCTTTTACGTATATAGATGGTAAAAAATAGTCTAGACAGACTTTTTAAAAAATTGGGCCATGGATTAATAACAAGTATTTAACAGCGTTCTTTGTCAAATTTAACTATATTTAAAGTGGCGAATCTATTTATAAAACGTCGAAAACGATCTGCAAATTTTATCGAAAATCGGCATTTTTCTGTTTTTTTTTATATAAATTGGTGACGCTTTTACGTTCTGGTGTGGAAGGGGTTTCTAGGAAAATTGGTCCTTACGGGATTTCCCCCCAATAATACACAAGAACCTAATCTAAAACCTTTAGGAATACTCGGTCGGTGTTTGTCCGGACGAGCCTTCGGTTTGCGTGGTTACGGTGGCCCTTGTCAATGAGGGATCTCTGGAGGTGAAGCGGGTCGAGATGAACGTGTGCGATACGCTGAATGCCCGGCTGAAAACGCAGGGCGCCGAGGTGCGTGGTCGTAAATTAAAACTACAGACTACGATGACTTATATAAAAATTATAGTACTGTAATCACTTCATTATAGGATGGTATTTCTGTGCCTACAATCCCTCCTGGCGGCACCGCCAGTGTTCATCTCCGGCTGTCCATTGCCTCCCCGTCGGTGTCGCAAAAGATACGCGGCTCGCTGACGTATTTTGTGCAGGTGAGTACGAGCCAGTAGGAGGAAAACATTCTGTCGAAATTTCGGATTTTCGACATTTTTAGTTGGCGAATTTTAGCGTGCTGAATTCGAAATGCCCAATTTTAGGTTTTAGAATTTTTTCGGGAGTTTTTTTCATCGCAATTCGGTCTTCTGCGAGTTGGATGTCTAAAAATGCGATTTTGTGGATTTTTGACACTCTGAAATGTCGGTATAATGAACTTTAGACACTCTGAGATTTCGGTATTATGAAATTTGTCATTTTGAGATTTGAGATTTTCATAAGCAAATTTGAAATTGAACTTTCGATATTTTGAGATTTCGAAATTATGAATTTTATCTTTTTTTTTCGATATTATGAAATTTGCACGCTCTGAGATTTCCATTAAGGATTGCCGGTATTCTGATCCTTAAGGATAGTGACAAATGGCTTTTTGAAATCCTCATTTTCGACATTCTGTTACCAAACTCCCAACGGAATACCCACACAATATTTCAGGAGGGCGAAAACTCGAGCTCCGAGAAGCTAGACTTCAAGCTCGCCATCCCGACCACCACCTTCCTGTCACCAGCGACTATTGGAAAGTAGGGCCCATCAAATAATACGGTATCCCCGATTCAGGGAAGCCTACGGCATCCTCCCTCTCCGGCGATGAGATCGACATGACCGCGTCGGCGTCGTGCAGCAGCCCGTTGACTTTCAAGAAGACCGTGCAGCGCATCACGCAACGGGCCAGGTTTTCGGGTGGGTGTGGCTTATCGGTTAGGTGCCAAAAAGCTGCTAATCCGGGAGAACTAGCAGAGAGTCTTTGTGGAAAATGTGAATTTCTGGGCCGAAGAAAAAACGGTGGTTTCAGTTGTGGAAGAAGTGGCTTCTGCCGCCTCCCTTTATGCCACTACACAGACTGGCGAGCCGATCGCGATACTCGTCAAGAAAACGGTAAGTCGTATTACATTACGCAATGGGAGGGCAGAAAAATGACCGCTCCATTTGTAGAAAAAATAGCTTTTCCAGCTCCCTGAAAACTGGTTTAATTGATTACGCAATGGAAACAGGAAGAGATTAACGTATTACGCAACGAAAATCCGGACAGACGCGTTGCGTGTCGCGCGGCGTTAGAATAGTGCCTTCCCGGTTCCTTTAGGCGGGGCTCAATCCATTGCGCAACGAAAAAGCGGACTGTCGCGTTGCGTGTCGCGCTGCGTTTAAATCCAAAAAGGCCAGATATACCTTGCCTATCCCTTTAAAAGTCTCTAAAGTCACCCCTCCTTGCACCCCATTCAATTCCAGACTGACGGCCTCCAATCGACGGGAAAGCCGCCGACCAGCAGCTCATCTCCAGCCTGGTTGACGACTTGAGGGAGCTCTGCTCTCGCAAATAATTTAGCCCTCCCAAATAATCTCTACCAATTATGGCCTTTGAGGTTGTACAGTATCCCCGATTTCCCCCTCTTTTCTATACCTTCAAAACTGGTGCTATCCGGCATTTTCTGTCCTCTCTAGTCGTCCAAATTCTAAACCTTGTCCCCCCCCCCTTTCGCTCTCTGCATGCCCAGCTGCTCACTTGATATACATTTTCCGGGATACGGTACTCGACCCACACTTTCTATAATATAATACATTCCATTCCAATTTACACACTCGTCGGCCAGTGTTTGTTTGTGACTCTTCATTTGTGATTTTGGTTTATGTTTCCGGCGGAGGTTGGAAGAATAATAAATTATTCAGAGGTTGAACCGTAACGACATTTCCATGTTACAATCAATTTGAATCCTCAGCCAAGCCAAGCTAGCTTGATCCTTAAATCTGCTCGAAGGCTTGAGCAAATGGCTCATTCACAAGCCCCTGGTCCAAGCTTCAGAGGCTTATCATTACTTTAGTCTACTTCGCAGGCTTCGCCGGCCCTACCATCACTTTCCAAGTAAGCTTCGGTGCTCAGCGGGCTTAATCGGCAAGCTATAAGTCACTAGCTTCACTCTTAAGCCTGCTAAGCCAGCTTGAACCGTTCAAGTATCAAAAATGTGCCGATAAATTATGTGCACTTTATTTAAGGTAAATAAGAAGTTTATTGCCCCCCCTTTCAGCTGATAAATGACGCGTGAAAGCCGTCGCAATTCCCACAGGTTTGTTCAGAGGTGCCGCTCGTAAATTCTGGCCTCGCTTGGCTACCGGACATGATAAGCCGTGATAAGCCGGCAGGGCTTTAATTTTGGGGTGTGGCGCTACTCAAAATTCCTTTTGATTTTGGTGTATTCTTTGTAATGTGGTTCGAATTGACTTTGAAAGGGGTCGAAGCCCCAAAGCCCCGACGTCCCTAGTTGTCGAGGAGATTTTGCATTATCGGGGGGTAGAACTGCCTAGTAGCGCAATAGTAAGCGTATTAATATTGTTTCTGTAAATTTTCACTATGCTTTAAATCGAAAAACTATCTAAAATTTCGAAGTAACTTTTGTCCAAAAAACGATGTTTTTCGAAAAAATGTGTAAAAACACTTTGAAAGACTTTTTCGTTGTTTTTTTTGGAAGTCAAAGACCCTCCTCCCGCTAATGTCAAAGCCCCGAATTCTGTAGAACTCTTGGCGATACGCAACGCGGTGCTTCGCTTGTCCTCCTGGAAGACGCCGGACTTCATTAGATAATTGAAATGTCCACCCTCTTTTCGTGTTAATCTTTTATCAAAAACATTGGGATTCCGTAGCCATCCATCGTGAAGTCTGACCCGTATCTTTAAAACCACTACAGATGCTACCCTCCTCCTCCTTGCCCTCCTGCAGCCTTGGCCACCAGCGATTTGAAGCTGGGCTACGGGTGCGACAAGGTGTCGTGCGATCTCGATTGACATCGCTGAGGTAGGGATATTTTTTGGAATTTTTGGGTTCTTGGGGTACGATAGAACACGCAATGCACACTCGTTATTTTTCAGGCGTTGGCCAGCTACGTGGATCAGAACGATTTTACGACTCGTTTTGCGGCCACCGGTGAAGCACTCACAGGACATTGCCAATAAGGAGGTCCAGATTGGAGATGCTCTCGACGTTTTCGCTGCAGTAAGCTAGTTTTAAAGGGGTTAGGGAAACGCTCAGAAGCAAACGCATCCCGGCTGGACTGACTTAAAGGGGGGGGGGTCGTCCCGAGTCTTTTTGATGATAATCGAAAAGTGACATAACCGGTTCGATAGAGCTTTAAATTCTGAGCAAAACCCATCTTTTCAAAAAATTCTGAACGATCCCGAACTTCTAGAAAAAGTTTTGCAAAGTTTTAGTTTGCTAACTACGGCCCAAAAATGCGCAAAACAGCGGCTGTCGCGGGAGCCGCAACGCGCACGCGTGGTATGATTGCTAAAAACGGTAGTACTCCATTACGCCCCGGAAAAACCGGCTCTCGCGTTGCGTGCCGCGGTGAATTTCCCAGGAATCCCTAGACCCATATTCAAAGTGTGGCCTTTTCCGTCCCTTTAAAAACCGGAGAAAAACTATCAAGTTGGCAGCTAACAGGATTGGCACTGAAATTAAAGGGAAAGTTTAAAAAACCAAATGTTTGCGTTAAAATTAGGATTCAGAACTGATATTTAGAGATTTAACCTATCGAGGTTTGATCTGACTTCGTAAACTTTAGAATTTCACGACAACCTACGAGGAGGTGCAGCCAGGGGCCAAGGATTTCGTGGATGCAGTCAATATACTAACCTCCACTTTTGGGACGACCGGTAACGATTCGGACAAGCTGGTTGCTGATGTGAGGCGCCTTAAAATTATATATAATTTGCTGGTTTCAAAGTCTAAAAATTATCACATTAAAAATCTATATAGGCAGCCCAGGCAGTGGTTGACGCTCGGTGCTTCTACTCGAACAAAGACGAGCCGTGGAAATGCGTCGCCACCCCAACCACTGCCGCCCCCGCGTATTAACCCATTTAAGCCGGAATTTGAATAAATCGGCCGCTGTATTTGAATAAAAACCTGAATGTAATTGAATTGAACGAAAGGATGAAATCTTTACATATCGCAGCGCGTAGGCAGGAAATAAAAAATTAGAGATAAACTTGTTTTTAGAATTTTCAACAGATTTGGGAGATACGGGAAAACGCAAAATTCCGACATTCAAAACACCGACAGCTGTAATCCCGACAACAATTATCCCGACAGCCAAAATCCCGAAAGGGCAAAATCCGACTGACCAATCCCGGCAGCCAAAAACCCCACAAGCCACAATCCCGACATTCAAAATCACGACATTCAAAATCCCGACAGACAAATCCCGACAGATAAATCCGGTGAGTTAGAATCCCGACAGTCAAAATCCCGACAGCCAGAAACCCTGGAGCCCAAAACCTTTGATGGGTACAACCACCGGAAATATCACATTTTGGCTGTCGGGATTATAGCTGGAATTCCGTAGCTAATCTAAAAATACAGTACATCTCAATATTCCTATTTTTTGCATATTTTCCTGGATGTTTTGGTGTATTTTCGTGCGACTTTTTGGGCGGCTAATTTTCGGCTGAGCAGCGCCGACTGGCGTCGCTTTCCGGGGCGCCCGATTTGACCTCATAGGGGATTTCGCGACCAAAGAAGAACAATTTCTGTCTGACTGTCTGGCTGTTTTTCTGTCTATTTCTGAGTCTGTTCGTCTGCCAACTTGAAGTTTGCCTTTTTCGTGCTTCGACTGGTGGGAAGGGGAGTTCCGGGTTTCGAGCGTCTTTGTGGCATTGAACTGCCAAGCCGAAATTTTTTGGACCCAATCTAGACTCTCGTCTGCTGCAAAAAATAACTAAAATACTTAGCAAATATGAATTATCCTATTATATAATAAAATCTCAATAAATAATATAAATATTCAATCTAGAGCTTAATATAATATTTTGGCTGTCGAAATAAAAAACCGTTTTTAATTATAGACTTTCGGTACACAACTGTTATCGGGGGTGAAAGCTCAAACAAAAACTACTAAAAACTACAACAATTGTCAACAGGCCGACGAGAAAACCAAAAATCCCCCAATACCCCCCCGATAATGGTCCAGGGCTTATTTCTCGATTTTTCAATGCGGAACCGCGCTATATTCATACCGTATCGCCCAAAAATACAGCTGACAATGGCGCCGCGTACAGATTGTCATTCGTAGCCGTAGCTATCTCTGTATAGCGCTCTGTTTGTTGACCATCCTTGTCGTTCCTCATCTCGTTCCGTCCGTCGGCATTCCCATTCATTCTGCGATTGTCGTCAAGGAGGGGCTGTAGATGTTCGGCTAGAGGATCGTCTCGTAGCCCTTCCCCCTCCCTCACTCTCAACTACTAGACCATCCACTTGACGACCGCTTTAACCCACGAATCCACCTCAACAGCCCCCAGGTGACGAGGTCTAGCTAGAAATTGGGGGCAATCTGCCAATAGCCGGTCTATGCCACAGGGGGTTAAATATAGAATTGATGCCCAAACTTGGTTCCTTTAAATTCAGGATTTGTTCCATATACCCTGATGTACGGTACCTCGCCTTTATCTTATTCTCAGGTTCTGGTTCGTTAGCGGGGGGACCCGGGTTTCTTTCGCATTATCGGGGGGATTTTGTTTTATAAATCTAGAAATGTCTCTTAACATAATAGGAAAGATTTAATCAAGTTTTTGGTAAAGAAAAACGCCTATTTTAAGTAGAGAAACTACCTAAAATACGCAAAACTTTTCAAAAAAATGAAATTTTGGTCAAAACCGGCCATTATAAACGTCAAGTCGTCAAAGTATAGATTTTTTGTAGTTTTGTATTTTTAATAAAATTTTGTACGTTTTTTAGGTTTTAAAATTTATTCGTTATCGTTCGAATTTGACGATATTTGTATTTCAAAACTGGGTTCCCAAGGAAAAAATGCCGAAAATACAGAAAAGCCAGAATGCCGACAGCACAGATTTCGGCCCTCAAAAGATTTGTCGGTTTGTCAGCGATGCTATGATGCATGTCGGAATTTCGCTATTTTCGTATTTTTCGTCGATATGTCGATATTATCGGCATTTTGACCGTCGTTTTGCTGACTGTCGATATTTCGGTTGGGGTCAATACGGCTTTAGATATTTGGCTGTATTTCTTTGAAATATCGGCATTTTGGGGTTGTCGGCATTTTAGTTGGTCGTATTTTGGTTGTCGTTATTTTGGCCCGTTGAGACTTCAACTGCCGGCGTTGTGGCGCTCTGAATTTTAACCGCCAGGATTTTGGCTGTGTCGTTTAGCCGAATCTCGATTGTCGGCATTCCTGCTGTCGACCATTCGATTGTCGGTATTCTTACCATCCTAGTTTGACCGTCGGTACCGGTCGTCCGTTGTTGTCGGTATTTTGTAGCCTCGGTATTCTATCGATATTCCCTTCAAAAATTACCTGGATGCGGCTCCTTCGCCCTTTCATTCAAATTTCCTGTATTCCCCAGCTACCACTTTCGGCATGCAAAAGCCGAAGGGGAAGGGGGTGAAACTTGCGCGGTTTCGCCTCGTTGATACCCAACCGCATCCATTTCCCTTTTCTGAACTTTCGCCTTGCAACACAAGGAAAAAAAGAATGGGCAGCAAGTTGTGCGCGACAGCAGGGCTTCTCACATTTGTATCGGCACTTTCACCGCCCGCTCACAATTCCAATGTGACGATCCATCTCATGCCATATGGGGGAATGGCTTCGAAGTGGGCTTCCCCAGGGGTTGCACCGAGTTTTTTGGAATCCCCGCGGTAGTGGCAACTTTTGGGATATGCCGTAAAATTTTACCGTATCCTCAGTGCCATACCGATGCGATGTAAGCCTGGTCAGGCCTAAGCCCAAGTATAAGCTTAAGCCTGAGCCTAAGCTAAGTCTGAGCTAAGCCTCTGCTCCGCCGCAGCTAAGCCTAGTCTAAGCTTAAACTAAGCCTAAGCCTAGCCTAAGTGTAAGCCTAAGATAAGCCTGTTCCTAAGTGTAAGCTTAAACCTAAACCTAATCTAAGCCTAAGCCCAAGCATAATCCTAAGTATTATCTAACCCCAAACCTAAGTCTAAGCCCAACCTAAGCAATGCCTAAGCTAATGCGAAGCGAAGTCTAGGGTAATCCTAAGTGAAGATTCAGCTCCGCTTCAGCTAAACCTAATCTAAGCTTAAGCTAAGCCTAAGCCTAGCCTAGGTGCAACCTAAGCTGATGCTGAAGCCTAGGTCTAAGCCTACGCCTACCTATGCCGAAGCCTACACCGGAGTCTAATCCTAAGCGAGAGCCTAAAATTACGAAGCCCGCGACCACGACAAATGTCGAAAGCTAGTTCGAAACCAGGTCCCCAGGAGGGGTCAGTTCCGGCATCGTCAAGCCCCTTTAGTCTGATATATCCAGCCGTTCCTTCCGGTTCTCCCATCGGCATAATGTCCGATTTGACCGTGACTCTTTGGGCTTGTTGTCCCCTCCAAAGGTCTCCTCCTCCTCCTCCTTGCCGGTGTCCGTATTTCAACCGGTTTCTTAGCCATCCGCCCTCTCCAGTCAGCCTGAATACTTCTGAAAGGCTCACCCTCTCTTTGCCTTGACTGACTCATCCGCTTTTCTCGGCATCAGGGGTGGCATCATTGAATCAAACTCTCGCCGGCACTCACTTTCGTTTTTTTCACGGTTAGCTAGACCTGTTTTTATGAACTTTGAGTATTATCGAGAGTTTTTGTGCTTCGACTTCATTTCGTGGATTCATAGACTAAGCTAGGCTTGGCTTGATTTTGACTTAAGCTCTGACGTCACCTTGGTTTGGTAAGCTTCTAATTGGCTTAAGTCTAGGGTTGACTTAGGCTCATCAGTGCGTTTTGCTAAGCTCGGCAGGGGTAAAAGCCGCGTGTCTTACAATTAGCTTGGGATTGACTTAGGCCTGGCTTGGATAGGCTTATGTTTCGCCTAAGTCTGGCTTGAGCTAAGGTTGGCTGGTCTTAGGCCCAGGCTTAGGCTTAAGCTTAGCCTTTGAATCGAGAGGAGTTTGACGGATAAAGCTTGACAGTTCCTTTAAAGGGGAGTGAAAACGCGAAAATCTACCCCTTTCCGGTTTGCTAGGTATCGACGAGGGCCAGGAGTCCATCACTTTGGCTGGTCAGTCCCTTTAAAGGAAGCTAGGGGTTTTTGCAATCGTCCCTTTCCGGTTACTAGGTCTCGACAAAAAGCACCCCTATTTCAGTGGCTTGCCCGCCCCTTTAAACTGAGCTTGCCACCCCAAAAAAACAGCCCCGTCATTGCACTCTCGATCCGCCACGATTCACTACCAGACGTTTCGGTTGACCTTTTCCCGCCTCGTTTCCTCTATCAACCCAGGATCCCCGATTCCCACGATGCCCTTCTCCCTTACCATTCCAAAATCACGTCAACGGTCTTCTCGCGTAGCCCCAGGGCATTTAATTGGTGATTTGGAAAGGGAAGCGAGAGTACGGGGAAGTCCTTGAGACACTCTGTCCGTTGTCCAGAGGCGGTGAGGAGGCTTTTGATTTGATTGTCTGTATCACTCACTATTTCGCTCTCTCTCTCTCTCTCTCCCTCTCTCTTTCATAATAGATGACCTTCAGACCTTAAAGTTGAGAAATATCAGAGCGCATTCCGGATAATTATTTAAAGTGCGTCAAAGCGAGAGAGAGAGAGAGAGCGAGAGAGTGAGAGCGAGAGAGTGAGAGAGAGTGCGATAGAGAGAAACCGACTGTCTACATCTGCAATGCATTTCGTGCTATCTCCTACTTTTTTGTGAGCTTCTCCTCGCTGTCAATAGTATGATGCGCGTCGCTGATGATGGAATGCGCCAAAAAGTGCCATTTTAGGTATTGACGCAGGTAGCGATACCTTCAAAAACGCAAAGCTGGCTTGGATTTGAGCCTGAGCTTAGGCTTGAGCTTGGGCTGGGGCTCAGACTTCTGATCCTAAGCTAAGCCAACTAAGCTAATCCTAAGCTGGTTAGTTTATGTTTAGGATTTGGTCACGGCCTAGCGTAGGTTGATGCTTTGGCTGACGCTTGTCACATTTTTTCAGGTTTAACTTTGGGTTTGGGCTTCGCTTAGCTTAGTTTTCGTTTCGTATAGCTACATTCCACTACCTTACACTTCACGAGTACATGCAACATGCCCAACCTTAGATAGCATCTAAAATTTGTCCAAAACCTTCGGAGGCGAGTTTTGTATGCATTTTGGTGCTGGTCAAAGAGTACCCTCGGGCGTCCCCAGCAACGAAACATTGTCTTAGCGGGAGAGAGAGAGAGAGAGAGAGAGCGAGAGAGAGAGGGAGAGAGGGAGGCAGCGAAAATACCCTCATATTTCGGTCCAATCCGTCCGTTGTGTCGTGGTATGCGTGTGGGAAAAAAGGGTGTAGGAGGGGTCAGTCTCGACTTGGGTTTCTCTCTCTCTCCAGCTTTTCCCAAATGAATTATGAGAGGACAGTACACAGCCCTTCCTCTTTTGTCTCTCCCTTCTTGCCCTCCGGGGGCACGCCCTCATCACGGCGGTGTCACTTGTTTTCGCTCGTTCTGTCGAGGCGCTTTACTGAGTACGGTAATCGAGTTGTGCTATAGTATTCTCTGTATCAATTTAATTCGAAACGCGTCCATAACTTAGTTTTATGCCCTAAATGCTGATGACGGTTGTCGATTGATCATTTAAAAGCTCGGTTCGGATAGCGAATTTTGATTTTTTGAGCATTTTGAGCGTTATTTTCTTTTGACATTCTGGCCATCAACCCGCGCTCCGCGTCGCGCCAAAAGAAAAGCCCCCGCATTCGCCAAACGGAACGCCCCAGCCAATCCATCCCCCCTCTACAATTGCCCCCTTTTTGCGCGACCCAAAACAACTATGCATCCATCCTCGCTTCTGCCTTACATCCTCCCCCTTAAGAAACGACTGGTTTTGGGTCGATTTTTGGCGTCCTGCAGAGATCAGCCATCGCATTCCGTTTCTTCCTGCCATCCTAAAACATATCTGCTAGTCTGCCCTTGGATTTTCTCGTTAAAGGGATTTGGAAAACAGAGAGGGTTCGACAAAAGTTTTGAGATGGTTTTTTGCAAGCTCCCAAACTTGCGTTCGCCAAAAGAAATTGCGGCTAGCCTGCCCAATGCTGCCAAAAATTACTGATAACTGGCCAGAAAAAATGCCTAATTTTCCTAAAATATTTCCGCTAGCCCACCCCATTCTTTAATTTCACCAAAAATCGCTGCCAGCGTCTCCTAGCGTTTTCCTAAAAAATTTGAGGCTGCACTTGACTTTACCCCCCCCCCCCAGCCGGAAGTTTTTGGCTATAACTTTTTTTATTTTACGTTATTGCAAGCTCAAATTAAAACTCTTCGTATATTGTTTGACGCTCCATCGAATGGCGTTGCAAAAATCCAGACAAAATCAGCGAAAACATCGAGAACTTTGAGATAATGACTGCTAGCCTACCCCGGCGATTTCGCACATCTGCCGCTAGCTACCATCGACCCATTCCCGGCATATTCCTCAAAAATCTCCGCTAGCCTGCACGGCACATCAACCTCAGATTTTACAAAAAAAAACAAAGAATCTCGGCTACCCTAAAATTTTACAGACGACAAAAATCTCTGCTAACCTGCCCGGACCGAATGCCCCAGCATCTCTGCCGCTACCACCGTAACATTTCTCAAATAATCGTTGCTAGGCTTCTCTGCTGATTCTGCAATGATCTCTGCTAGTCTACCCGGCTAGCCTGAATTTTAAGAATTAAAAGATACTATTTACTTGTCTATTCGGCAATTCCGCAACCTGCGCTAGAATTGTAGGCAGGGCCGTAACAAACCCAAATTTCGGGGGGGGGCGACCCCAAAAATTTTTCACTAATATGACTAAAACTACAGCGCCGCAGGCAAAATTTTTGAAAACATAGGGTTTATAACACTAAAACTAGTGTTAAAAATAGACAAAAACAGCGCCGCAGGCAAAAAACTTTTTGGAAAAATTAAATCATAAGGGTCCCCCCTTATGAACTTTTCGGCTTCGGCCGATTTCGGGGGGCGGCTCGCTCCCCTCTCCCCCCTCTTACGTGCCTGATTGTAGGTATCTTTTTAAGCTTCTTTCATACCTCTGCAAAAGTACTACTTCGTACCAACGATTTTCAAAATCGCCTTACCCAGCACGAACTGGACAATCGGATGCGCGTTGGAAGGGACAAGCGTTGTTAGTGTGTCGGAACATTGCGTCTTTTCCCGCCCCTTTCGCATCCCTTTTGCACGGTCCATTGGCATGGGATAGGAATGAGGGAATGAAGGAGGGACGGAAGGAGGGAAGGAAGGGAAGGAAAGGAAGGGCTACAAGGGGTCATACGTTAAGATCGACACGAGAAAGGGGAATGAATATAGGCGGGGGGAGGAACAGACAAATAGATGCTGCCCAAGGGGGATGGTTTAGGCGATACCGTAAAACCGTAAAAATGTTGGAAGCGATTACGCAATGAAAATGTTGGATGCGCTGTCCAAATTGATAGTTAAAATTCTTCTCACACTTTTTTTTTCGCTCTCTCTCTCTCTCTCTCTCTCTCTCTCCCTCTTTCGCTCTCCTTCCGTGTCTGTCTCTCCTTTTATCTCGCTTTCTCACTCTCTATCGCTCTAACTCACTCTCTCATTGTCAGGCTCTCACTGTCTCACTCTCTCTCTCTCTCCCCCACTTTCTCTCTCTCTCTCTCTATCTCTCTCGCTCTCCCTCATTACCTCTCTCTCCCTCCCCCCACTCCACTCCCCACTCTCCCTCTCGCTCTCCCGCACTCTCTCTCTGTCTTAGTTCAAGCTCCTGGCTACACGCAACCTACTTTTTTACGTTTTTCATGCACTTTTCTTAGACAAATAGTCTAGAAATAAGCCCTAGCAGCAAAATGTCGACAGACACCCCCTCATAACTATCATTTCTATGGGGTGCCATTCTGCCCTGTAATTGTCCAGGCGGTCGGCGTCGATTTCCCCCTGGTCAACCGTCTCCTGTATTGTGTTGACAAAACGTCGGAAAATCCTTGCTGTATCGAGCTTTGAGTATTTTTAGCCCAATCCTAAGCCTAAGCCTGAGCATAAGCCTGAGCCTGAGCCAGAGTCCAATCCTAAGCCTAAGCCTGAGCATAAGCCTAAGCCTAAGCCCAAACCTGATCCGAAGCCTAATCCCCAATTTCAACGTTCCTTTGGATTACGCTTCTATTTGTTGCTACCTGACTACCGTAACTTCCCACCAGTTCCGCTCCACTCCTCAGTACAGCCGCTCCGCAGACGAGACTGTATTGCCATTTCGTGTGTCCCCATGGGAAACGTGCTTCCCCAGCCTTCCCCGCCTTACCCAGCCTTGTCGATAGGAATGGATCGGAACGGATACCCGGGGGAATATCCGGCACCTAAAGAAAGCATCTATCCTCTCTCTCTCTCTCTCTCTCTCTCTCTCTCTCTTCCGGAAAGCTGGAGGTCAACCTTTTCCGCTTCATTTCCCGGGATCACTCCGAAGATCCCAGCCGCTTCCAATTTTTGCGGCGGCGTCAGCTTGATTTAACCGCCTTTTTTCTTGGATCGTACATGTCCCCTTTCCGGGATCACGTGCGATAGGGTACAGTTAAGTTCTCGTGGAAACGTTTGGCCCCGACTGGATCAGCGGGGAGAGCAAATAAGATAAGAATTTATCTACCGTCGATACCTAGCCGTGAGAAGGTGTCGATGGTCGAGCCTGAGAATTTTGCCGCACGCGACAGGCAGCGCGAAAATCTGGATTTACATAGCGTAATGCATTTTGAGGTCAATTGGAAGGGGCAGTTAACGGTACTGGACTGTTAACGGGGGGAGTGGGTGGGTCAAGAACCTTGATTTCTGTCCCTTGAAAGGGGATAGATAGGACCATTTGTCGGTACTGGACTGTTGCCGGGGGTGGGGGAGGGTTAAAAACCGTGAATTCCCTGTCCCTTTAAAGGGAGTAGAAAGGGCCCCCAAGCCGCAAGGAGGGGGCTCCTGCCGGCTAGATCTGGACAACTACGAAACGTGACCATGACGTTTGTCTATTGATTTCTTACAAAAAATTTTTCGAACGAACCCGCCGCGACAGGCACGCGTGCACGCTACGCACGCGACGCATACGGTCCTTGACCTCGGGTCTGTCAATTACGCGATGGAATGCCAGGCCCATGCCCTGCCTGTACCTTTAAAAACAAAACCCAAAATTTCAAGCCTTAATTTTGCCCTCATGATCCCCCCCAAAAACGTGTTATGCAAATGACGAGGTGTCGGGTTATTTTTGTGACATGGCTGATGGCTATCCGGTGCCATTTTCCGCGCGGTGACCTCGAATATTAGGCGGAGATTTGCATCTTCTCTACCCCCTTCTAGACATTCACTTTCTGTCCCCCCCCCCCCTGGACCGAACTCTGATCAGAGCTTCAAGCCTTTCTTACCCAGATTTGTATGTAACAGGCTCTTTGGCACTATCGGGGGACCGAATTTTTCCCGATTTTTTCATACCAGTCTCCCAATAAAAAGTATTTTTGATGGATTTGCTATCAGTTTGTCGAAAATAATTTTGTCGAAATATTATTTTGTCAAAATATCATTTTGTCGACATTTAAATGCTCTGATACTTCACTTTTTGAAATTTTTGCATGAATAAACAAGGCAAAGAAGGCACAGAAATTTCTACATAATGATTTTCGACACAGTAATAATAATCTTTTAATAATAGTTTAATCATAGTTTTAGTATATATAAAAATATATAAAAACTATATATAAAAAAATAGTGTAGGTGTGTGTCTGTGCGCCACTTTGCATCCACTTCCGTCTGTCTGTCCGGAGGATATCTCGCTAGGGGATGTGTTTTAAGCTAGGTATGATCCGTCATTAGGTGCGCAATGGTCTTGGGATGACTGCACACCTCACAGATTTTACCAAATTATCGATTTTCGACATTAAATTTAAGTCTTTGTGAAAACTTCTTTGTTAGAAGCAATTAGCATACACCGGAAATAGGGATTCGTCTATATCAAGGCACAGCAGAGGTTGTTTTTCCATTTTTTTGGTCATCTGAATTCCGGAAAATTATGCAAAGTGCAGGATAAAATGGGGTCAGACGGGGCCAGGGTTGAAAAGTCGCGAAGCGAGAAATTTAGAAAAATTTTAGAAAATTCTATTTTCCAAGTCGAAACGTGATCTAAAATATGCTACAAAGTTTCGAAAACCCGAATTTTGTCGAAAATCGATATTTTTGGTATTTTGTACTAAAAATTTGTAATGTTTTTGCGCTTAGGAAAAATAAACAAAACCTAGAAATGCTGTTTTTGCATATAAGGTACCCCCCCCCCCGATAATGGAAAAGAACGAGCTCTTCTCGATCTCAAAACAAGTTCAAGTTCTTGCTTTGCTGACAGTTTTCGGAGACGCTCTTTGACCAACAGAGGGACCGTTAGACCCTAGAAATATGCATAAAAAAGGGAGGAGAAAGTGGGAGAGGTAGGGAGAAAGTGAAACCGTCCTCCCATACACTTTCGTAAACAACTCGCCAAATTAGCATTTGTTGTGAAATTGGCGGGATGTTCTTTTCTCTCTTGCTCATGCTCTTTCTTTCCGTTCTGATCTCCATCGAACTTGTCGTGTTCTTTCCTTAGGTTATCGAGAATAGTATCTATTGCTTGTTTTCGGGTGACGTCGTTAAATTTTACTTTTTTTTGGATAAGTTCTGAAATATTTTGACTTAGATTTTTATCGTTGCGTACATACGTGTGTAGCGTTGGCTTTACCGGCGTGTATTCAAGCGATGGGCCTCGATTATATGCTTTAAACCGATATTTTCCAGGACTGGAAAAGCGCGTTAATCGACGTATTCGACAAACCTTTTTCGAGCTCCTGAGCTGCTTTAAAGGGCTGGAGAAGGCAAGTTTAGTGATATGGATGGCTGGCTCTTAAAACAGGACTATCTTAAAAAATAAGCCAAAGTTTCAAACCTTTAAATCGACCGGATTCCATTACGCCGTGAAAATATTGCGTAAATTACGCCATGAAATATGCGCATCGCTACTGTATTGTGGACGCACCAAAATCCACATTCCATGCCTTGCAGGTTCCTTTAATAGTTTTAGAAAGCGGGAAGACGTGTCGCGTATCGCGGGCTCCTTAAAATCCCCAACGTTCCATAGCTTGAAAATCCTTATCCTTGCCTTGCAGGTCCCTTTAAAGTCGACCCGCACGCCATTAGTACCCCCTCGTAAATGGCCTCCATTAGTTGCCGTGCTCTATTCCGCGAACTCCTCCGTGACTGTACACCTATGGTCGGTCGGCATGACGGCATGTTTGAAGTCGTTCTCGTTTTCGAAGTGCCCCCGGAAGCTCCGATCCGCCTTCCCCCCTTTTAGGCATGGAAAGGGCTCTTTTTCGGCTTCTTCTCCCAGCTGCAGCTCCATTAAAGCCAGCTTTTTTAAGCGCGTTCTCCTTTTTGGGGGGTGGCAAATTCGACGCGGACTAGGGTTTCGGAGACACTTTGATCAAATATTTTTTACGGTTCAGATTTTTATATACAGGGTGTCCCAATAAAAAAGGTTACGCTGGCATTTCGCCATTTCAAATCTGTTTGATCTGAAATTTGGAACAGAGGTGCGGAAGGGAATTTAAAATGTTCACAGAAACTTTCAGCCGGATCGATACAGTAGTTTTCGAGTTATTACAAAAATACTGTTTTTTTCAACACTTCTGCTTCCATTTTTCGGCTATCTTTTTTGGACTTTCTATCAATTACCATCAATTTCGGCCCTAAATCCCTCATTCTTCTTAACATCGGGGATGATAACACCTTGTTAAAATTACTTAAACAACCTATTTCCAAGACGAAATTTACGAAATAAAAAATTTTCTGGGGTAAAAAAGGGTCGGCGCTTCATTTTTGCCATACATCCCCAGGCTCAATTCCGGCGAAATCCAGGTTAAAAACGTAAAATAAAGTTTATTTTTGCTATAACTCGAAAACCACTGTTCCGATCCGGCTGAAAGTTTCTGTGAACATTTTAAATTCCCTTCCGCAGCTCTGTTCCAAATTTCCAGTCGATCGGATTTGAAATGACAAAATGCCAGCGTGACCTTTTTTATTGGGACACCCTGTATAGTTTTTCCTTAAAGAGACCAGCAAGTCTCAAAATAAACCCCGTCTTTTGCTAGGTGCAATTCCGTTATTTGGTGCCCCGTGTAGCCGTCAAGACCTAGTCGATCGAAGGCGTCGATTCTGGGGCTTCCTAGTTCCTTTAAAGTTGCGCACCTGAAAATCTGAGCTTCGCGTACATTATTTTCAACCGAAAAATGTAAGTCGTTCCGTTCCATTCCTCCGAACGTCCAATCCGATGTATCTTCTTTGTACTCCCGGGGAGAGCTGCTCCAGAAATTGGACTTTCCCTGCTCTCTCTCTCTCTCTCTCTCTCTCTCTCTCTCTCTCTCTTTCTCTCTCTCTCTCTCTCGCTCTCGCCCTATCTCTCTCTTCTCCTAAATATTGGGTTGTTCCTATTCCCCCAATTTTTGCTTTCCCCTGCCAAATTGGTAGCGACTTTTCCCAGTGATCTCTGACTTTCCGAATTCCTTTTCGTTCACCTTTTCTACGGTAGCCTTTCCATGATCATTACTACCTACCGTAATCAGTCATCTTCTATCTGTCCCATCTACTCCGCAACAATACAAATGCCATGTCTCACTTTTCTGCGCTTTCCCATGGGTGGTAAAAAGCGACCACGTCCCGAGTTACACCTATATTCATGGGATCACGGTGTAGGGGCGAGAGAGAGAGAGAGAGAGAGAGAGAGCGAGACCGAGAGCGAGAGAGACAGACAGACAGACAGATCTCAGTTTGTCTGTTTGGTGTTGTGGGAATGGGTGTGGGTGGCTTTTCTTCCGCCTCTCCCCCTGATGCCACTTTTCCGCCTGGCACCCCAGACCTCCGAGAAATCACGCCCACAATGCCCCCTGTCAGCAACCCTGATCTCGGCTCATTTCCGCCACTTCGACTGGGCTTAAGTTTAGGCTTAGGCTTAGCTTTAGATTTAGGCTTGGGCTCAGGCTCGGGCTCAGGTCTTGCTTAGGCTCAGGCTTAAGCTTTGGCTTCGGCTTGGGTTCAGCTTAGGTTCAGTCACAGGCTCGGGCATAGGCTTGGGCTTAAGCTGAGCTCTAGGCTTCAGCTGGGCTTGGGTGTTGCCTAAGATTGGGCTTAGGCTTGGCCCTTGGGCTCAACTTTTAGTTTGGAATTGCTTTACTTTTAGGCATGGGCTTGTGCCTAGGCTTGCTTGGCTTTTGCTTAGGCTTAGGTTTGAGCTTAGGCTTAGACCTAAGCTGAAACTTAGCTCAGGCTTACCTGGGGCTCAAATCGAGCGTGCGATTGAGATTGAGCTTGAGATAGTGGATCTCATCGGATTCGGCTTATAGATCGGTTCAAGTTTAGGCCGAAGCTAAAACTTAAGCTCCAAGGTGGATTGTCATTCTTGCTCATTTAAGAAAATCCCTTCTGGCTTGCTCTTTTCCTGATTCAAACCTAGTGGCACCGCTCGGGCCACTAGGTTTCCTCCGTCTTCCTCGATGTTCTCTGCTAGACGGCCTTGAATTCCGTAGTAAGCTTTCTACTAGAATACGCTACTTCACCAGCATAAAAGCGCAATTTTGTGCGCTTTCCAACGCCCGTCATCCCCTGCTCAACGTGCAAGCAAAGATCCGTCACTCATTGCACGATTCCCTGTCATTTTGCGTACCGAGGGGGAAAGGTCGTCGACCACCCGCTACTCCAAACCGTCCCGCGGAGCCACGTGTACTTTTATTGCCGATAAACCGCAGACCCGCAGAAAACGGGCATTGTTTAAAGAACAACATCGAATCGGCGCTCGCTTTCTGGAAGTGCGCGGATTTTACGTGGTGTTTTCCGGAGGGTACTTCCCGGTTTAGAGAAGCTGGAACTTGTCCTAGGATACGTGCCAGCCGAAGCTTAACTGAGAATCGAGCTAAATGTAAATCTAAGCTAAGCCTAATTAAGCCTACGCTAAGCCTAAGCGAAGCCTAAGCTAAGCCTAAGCTAAGCCTAAGTCAGCACGTAACATCAAGTTTTCAGTATCACAAAGTTACGCGTCACTCCAAAAAACTACGCCTTGCCCTTCCTGAAAATGGTCATTTCGAAATATATGATCCCAGCCACTAATCTGCGGCGGCAACGAAATGCGCCAAATTACAGTCATTTTCCGGGGTGCGCTTCCTGGATTCCTGGGCAAATGTTTACCGTTGCCTTGCCGCCGCTAAAAATGGTTGCGACTTGTTGTTGCTCCTTTTCTGGCTTTCAAACTTATTTCCGACGCTTGACCTTGAAAATCGCGAATTTTCAGGCTTCTTCAGCATCTTCTGCAAGTGACGGCTTCAGAAAATTTATCGGCACTTCCAAACGCTAGGAAACTACAAAAGGAGCCACACTAGCTAACGGTAAGTACGAAATAGCACGAGAATTTACGTACATTTGTAGTTTTTCGGATCGACTTCGCCTCCAACGTACTGCCACCAAAAAAGCTATCGTAATCGGTGGAGCCTCTCTTTGAGTAGGCCCCCACAGCAGCCATCGTGTCGTTGGAAAAGAAATTCCCGAGTCGGGCCTCCGAGTGGACGGCCCATGTGAAAGTTCGATTCGAGCATGCACAGGTTAGTTTTTGGGGTTAGAGAGAGCGAGGGAGCGAGAGAAAGAGAGAGAGAGAGAGAGAGAGAGCGAGAGAGAGCGAGAGCAAGAGAGAGAGAGCGAGTGAGTGAGTGAGTGAGTGAGTGAGTGAGTGAGTGAGTGAGTGATTGAGGGAGTGATTGAATGGGTGGGTGAGAGAGTGAGAGAGAGAGCGAAAGAGAGAAATAGCGAGCAGTTTTTCAAGATCTTGATTAAAAATTACAGCGCGTAACTGATTTGATCCCTTTTCCAGGAAGAGTTCTTCCGGTCGCTTGGCCGAAAAATTGGCGAATCCCCAGTGCTCGTGCTCTTCATCTCGCTACTATTGACAGGTATGCTAAGCTTAAACTTCGGCCCATGCCTTGGCTTAGCCTTAAAATAACTCATAATTCTTAAATTTCCAGCGATCCTCTCGTTGGGCCTCATCTACTTCGAGGAGACGTCCAACGTGCGCGAGGCGTACAGCCCCCAAGACGCCCCCAGTCGACGCGAATATGCGGTCTCGCGCGAGTTCTTGAACCAGGCAAATCGTACCTTAAAAATCGGCCTATATCGCCAATTTTAGAATGGCACGCTTGATCCATCGTATGTGATGATTGAGGCAAAAGATCGGGGGAATTTGTTACGGGTATGAGATCGAAATATGGCGTAATTTGTTGTCCATTGTAGCCGGAATATCGTGAAACGCTGCAGGAACTCATCAATTATCTACAAAAAAATGTGACGATCACGTATCATGGGGCTGAATGGTATGTATCATATAACTTATTTTAATTTTATAAAAAGATATTTGGAGCCTATAAGAAATTTGTTCATTTTTTTATCGATTCTTTTATCGAAAGAAGAAAGTTTATCCCATTAAAATCTGGGCTAATAAAAATTGATCGGCTTAACTTAGGCTTAGGTTTAGGTTTGAGCTTAGGCTTCGGTTTCGGCTTCGGCTTAGCCTTGAGCTTAGGTTAAGCTCAGGTTTAGGCTTAGGCCCAGGCGTATACTTAGGTTTTGCCTCAGACTTGGCTTGGCTTGCGCTTGGCTTAGGCTTAGGCATAGGCCTAGCCTTAAGCTTAAGCTTAGGCTTAACTTCCTCTTGGCTTAGGCTTGGTTTGGCTTGGACTGGCTTAAGCTTACGTCTAGGTTTACGCTTTAAAAACTCAGTCTTAAAACCTACATTTTCTTTCTCAGGTCCTACCGCGAGCTGTGCCAACCGTATTGCGAGCTCTCTACACCGCTCCTCGTCTTTTTGAAAATCTACGACGTCGACAATCCAGCCACGTACACCTACCCGAATCTCGACGTATTCGGCACGCAGGCTTTTATAGGTCAGTTTTCACCTAAATCTATTTATTTTTGTCTTTAAAACACTTTTGGATCAAAATTTTGCTTGCTCCAGGTGTTTTGCCATGGCGCTGCCGGTGGTAATGCATTCCATCACACTACCCCCGGCCATGCCACTGTTCCCCCATTTTGTCATGGCGGGCGCCACGATTCATTCCTATTTCACCCGCTCCCCCGATCTTCGGCCCATTTGCATACAGATGACACCTATGGACGGGTGGGCGGTGAAAGGGGGGAGCGCCCGCAAAAAATGCCCCAGCAAAAGTTTCGCCCCCAGCGGTTTGTCCTGACTAGGTACTTGGCGCGTGAAAAATTGGGGGAAATGGGGGATTTGGCATGAATGGAAATGGAAAACACATAAAATACATCGAGCCGGTGGTCTGGTCACATCGAAATGGTCTGAAAATTCACCAACATGCGTATCAAAATCTATGGTGGGCCGTGCTACGCGAGCGCCTATTTACGTCTTTCTCTCTCTCTCTCTCTCTCTCTCTCTCGCTCTCTCTCTCTCTCTCTCTTCCAAACCACCAAATTTACTTGTTCGCCAGGAAAACCGCGTTTTCTCAAAACGTTTCCCAAAAACCTGCCGTCCGATTGACAGAAAAGCATAAAAAACCAGAAATTGTTAGGTTTTGAAAGAAACTCGGCCTCGGAAATTGATCGAAAATTCGGCCGCTTTCGCAAAAATCTTATGAAATCGATCAAAAATATCAGAATTTTGAAAATCGGATAAAACCACTGTCTAAGAGCCTCGGAACGTTCCAATTCTCCTATTTTCCAGGTAACAACGTGTACAACCTACAGTTGAGCGACGATGGGCAACTCGAGTCGTTCTCCACCGCCATCCTGCCCTTCTACATGGTGTCCCACCACGAAGACGAAAAGGTACTGCACCTTTTCGCGAAAATTCTATTTTTTTAGGTCATCTACAATTGGTTGATCGAGGCGAAGAAGACTTTTGAGCTGCCCGAGTTTTCGAAGCTGTTCGAAGTTGGTTTTGGTTGAACAACCCATCGTTTTGCAACTTTAAAAAGTTATTAACCATTTTTACAGTGCGAAATCACGGGCGATCTGCTAATTTCGGCTGAAGTGCGGCGGATGGGTCTGGAGACAGCGCCGCTGATCATCGGCTCCGTGGCGGCGATGATTGCCTTTGTCGTGGCGAGCAGCTTTAGGTAGATTTTTATTATTCATTTTTAGGTATTGAATATCGATATATTTTAAAAGCATTAAAAAGTATGAAAAAGTGTGTATTGTCAGCCTTGTTACTACTCATTATTTTTCCCTAGGCAATTCTTGACGTATACAAAAAAAAGGAAAACGCCCAAATCCCGATAGCAAAAACCCCAGATTTGAAAGCCATTTATGGATAAAACGACTGGAAATATTACGTTTTGGCTGCCGGGGATTCGGCAAGACGCCGCGCCTTCGACCAGAATTTCAAATTTTTGGCTTTTTTTCCAAGTTTTCTCAAGCGCTTTTCGCGATGATTATATAGCTAATGTTATTCGAAAGCACGATGAAAATATTCGCTATTACTTGCCATAGCCGGAAATTTTAAAACTTATGGGAGTAGGCCCGTCTGCTGATCTATCGCTCTCACAGTCGCCACGACCACTTCCTGCCTTCCGAACGACTGTCTAGTGCACCCAGTGGCTATCATGATTTTCGCCCAAGAAAAAAAACTGAAAATCCCGTGGAACCATGACGGCCAGACGGGAAGCTTGATTGATCTGGCGACACCCTGAAAATCTCTCAAAACTCCTGCGATTCCCGCAAATTTCAATCCGCAAACTTGGCGGCTGACCAGCTGTGAGATAGCCTTTCTTCCGGCTCCGATCCCGGGGTAGGGGTATTTTGTCCTTTTTTGTGGGTGTCGATGGGAAAGTAGTGGAGGGCATTGTGTGTGACATCACAATGGATAGTTGGGGGGGAAATAGGGGGCGAGGAATCAGTGATAGATAGTCCACTCTCGAGGTCACTCTCGTCGTCACAACCCCCCAAAAAAGGGAAGGCAGACAACACGCCGGGATGTGTGCAACGCTTGAAACAACGGAGGATTATCAGCGGGGGGAAGCACAGGAGAAAATTCGGGTACTTCTCGTTTAACGGGGGGGGGGCAATAATGAATTATAATAAGGGGTACATAGCGCTCCACGTATTTCAATATCTCGAAGGATATTGAAATAACGTCGTAATTAACGTTAAAATTTGTCTTTTCGTGTAAAAAAATTAAGCCTAATAACTTTTAACTTTACATTTTTTTAGCATTCTACACGGTTTCTAGGTATAAAAACAAAACGATCGTTTAGATGTCGACTTTAAAATTTTTCTAAACGTGATTTTATCGAGTCTATGTAAAGGAATTTATCAAAAAAACTATAAATGCATATTACTAGGCATTCTTTGTTGATAAAAATACCCCGCTAAATCGGAAGTAGCGAAAATTGTATGAATAATTATGATAAAAAGTAAGCAAATAACCGAATCGAATCCATAACAATATACAAAAAGCATAATTTCAAACGACTATACCATTTCCAGGCGAGACCCGTCACGCTCAAAGCCGTGGGAATCGTTGTGCGGCTGTCTGATTCCACTTTTGTCGCTTTTGGCCGCCGCCGGAATTATGTGCTTCTTGGGGATGAAGGTGGGCACTTTTTAACTTATCTCTCTGTACAAAAAAAATGAATTTTTCTAAGGGAAACGAGTAATTTTTAGTTCCAATCGATCATGGTAGCCTCGCTGTTCCTAGTGCTTTCCATCGGGGTAGATGATGTCTTCATTATATTGAGGTTTGTTTTGGGTTTTTTTTTTGGATTTTCGAGAATTGCGTCGAAGATAACAAGGAGATGTTTTTTGACCAAGCGTAGCTTGTGCAGATTTTTTCGCTGATTCTGAACTTGTTTTCAAAATCTGCGAAACGACCATATTTCAAAAGTTATGAAGCTTTAAAGTGTGAAAAGTGTCCAAAATGGCCAACTTTCGCCGTTTTTTGCCCTTGAAAACGTCATAACTTTGTTATTTTGATCGTTTCGCCAGTTCTGAAAACGTAGTTTTAATCAGCGAAAAATTCTGCATAAGCTAGGCTCAAACTCGATTGCCAATAAAAAGATCTCCTTGTAAGCCCAAAGAAAACCTAATCAAACCCACCAATTTCAGAGCCTGGGATCGCGCGCCGCCGACGGATCCGGTGGCCGAGCGCATGGCTTTTACGCTAGAGGAAGCCGGGGCATCGATCCTCATAAGTGCCATCACAAATATTATGGCTTTTGTCATTGGAATGACATCATCTACGCCTGCCGTCAAGGCCTTCTCGCTATTCAGGTATCAATTTTTGAATTTTCAAAATGTTAAAACGCGTAAGAATGCTGGAAAACCTTGGTTCTTGCGCATTATCGGGGGCATTCTTTCCGCAATGCGTAAAACCGAATAGGGAGCATTTTAATAATTTTTTGGTAAGACTTAACGATATTTCAAGCCAGAAAACCCGTCTAAACACCTCGAAAATCTCGGTTCTTTTGGTCGTAAAATCATTTTAACAAAAGTTTGTATGATTTTCAAAAAACACCACCCGCTTTTCAGTGCCGTCTCGATCACGGTGTGTTCCTCCACATCCTGATCATGTTCACCGCCCTGTTGGCCCTGTCTGGCCGTCGTGAAAAGGCCGGGCCGCAGTCCATCTTTTTGCTGTTTCAAGGCCAACCCACAGGTATGCCAGACACTACACTGATGCTCCTATAATTGCTAATGGGATTGGGGAAGGACGTTGTTTACCAAATGGTACAACTCGATACAAATAACAACTGTTGGGAAGGGAAATGGGGATAGCTGGAAAAGCGGTACTGGACTGTTAGCCGGGGGGTGGGGGGGGCGACTATCTAGCCTATATCTCAATAGGAAAGAGATTTCTAAATTGTTTTTTATTCCGCCTAAACGTGAAAGCTTGCAAATTTGTGTTAAAAAATGTCAAAATATCGATTTTTCGACCGAAAGGGCCGATTTTTTACCAAAATTACTTTTTAAAATTTTGTAGCTAAATTTTCTAGTTTAAATATAGTTATATATTACTAAAAACACTATTAAGACACTTTCTATTACGTTACTAGGCATTTCTAAACCCTTACAAAAAATTTCGCACCATATTCAGAAATTTAACGAAACTCAGAATTTAAGAACATTCCAATAAAGTTTATGAGCTTTTTTGTGCTGAAAAACGGCATAAAAGGGTAGATAAATGGTTTTTAATTTTTTAGCACCCCCGCTAATAGTCCAGTATCGAAAACATCGAAAAAATGGATCAAATAAAAATATAAATTTCAGGCACAACTCGTCGCTGGTCGAAAAAGTCGTCACCCTGCAGACAGCCGCCATCAGATGGTGGGCAAAAGCCTGTCAAACGTGGACCACCCGGTAGTGCAATTTCTTCTCGCTAAACAGATAAACTTTAGGGCCGTTCTGCTGCTTATAATGCTCGTCTACTATTATTTCTCCATCTACGGCATCCAGCGCGTCGAGACACTAATTTCGCTCGAGAAGATGACACTCCCAGATTCATACGTTCAAGTAAGTCTCTACCTATAGGGCGCTAATAAGTTGAGAAATACCTGGTAGTGTAATAGTTAGTATTTTAATAGTGTTTTTAGGCAATTTACGGCTTAATTAAAATGGAGAACAATTGAAAAAATACTTCAAAAAAAATATTGTTGAAATTTGGGTAAAAACGGCTATCTATAGTCGGCAAATCGATTTTTTTTATGGGTTTGTAAAGTATTTGGTAAACACCGGAAAATGAGATCCTTAGAAAACCTTCCGAATTCCAGAAATTCCAAAAACACTTCGAAGATTCGATGCGCAGCATGCAGCCCATCTCGGTGTTCATCAAAAATCCCGGTGATCTGCGCGACCCGGAGCGGATGGCGAGTAAGTTGGGCGAAAAGCAAAAGGATGCCCCGAACCGGGATCGAACCGGTGACCTTTAGATCTTCAGTCTAACGCTCTCCCAACTGAGCTATCGAGGCGGATGGGGGTGCTGCGGGGAAAGACACTGACATTTCAGCGATCAAAAAGATTGTGGGCGAGTACGAGACGGCCGAGTTTTCCTATGGGCCCAATTCGACCTTTTTCTGGATTCGACAATATGAAGAGTTTTTAGAGGTAATTTTTAGAAGATAAATACGTTACAATCGGGCTTTTAGTATTACGTTGATTCGGATGATGAAGAAATTGAAAAGCCAAAGTTCACCTACACAGAGATCCCCGCCTTTTTCAAGGTATGGGTCTTATAAAAGAAAGTTGATAAACCCGAACGAATAGCCTATGATATAATCAAAATTTAGTCGGCAACGTATTTCTACCTGGAAACCTTTGTAAAATATAATGAGACAGCGTGCGATGAAGACCGGCCGGAATGCATTTCCCAATTCTTCTTCCTGACAAATTTCGCTGGGGTTTGTTTCTTTTTTTTGCTTTTTATATGTAGTTTTATTGGTATTCTAAGAATAGCATTAAGTCTAAACATTTTTAGGTTATCAAATACCACGAGCTGATCCCAGCCGTGCAGGCCTGGCGCAGCATTGCGGCAAAGTACGCCGAGTTCGAGGTGTACCCATTCTCTGATCATTCGCCGTTTGTTGATCAGGTAAATCTAATATTATATTATTCTATTAGATGTGTTTACATCAGATTCAAAACAATTGCAGACAATGTTGATCGACTCGACGGTGTGGTCTTCGGTGGGCGCCTCGCTTTTCTGCACGGCCATCGCTTGTGTCATCTTCATCCCGTCGCTGTTCTGTATCGTCTGTGCTTGCTGCTCAGTGTTTTCAATCACAAGTGGGCTAAATTTGAATTTTTATTTTTTGAAGCCTACCGCCTTTGATTGTGGGCGTACGTTTGACGGAAAATTAGTTTAGCCCTTTTTGAAGGCGCAGTCTTTCCAGTAGGATCCAATTCTTCGAATATCAATAGAAGAAGAGTTCATAAACTATTAGTTCTATTCCTAGGCGTAAAATCAGTACAAAATTTTATTAGAAAGTGGAAAAATGTCATTTTTCGACCAAAGTGTTACTTATATGAATGGTTTATTCAACCGGGTAATATAACGCGGGCGAAAAATGATAAATAAAAATTTTTCAACGTAAAGCGGAAAAAATGGTGTACTTTAAAACATGTTTTCTATGTTTTTAGATAGCCTTTTACTTGATCGATCGTTAAATTTTTCTTATAACACTATCAAAATACTTACTATTACGCAACTAGTCATTACTGGACTAATCGCAAAAAAAATTCGGCGAATTGAACTGGCGCCGAAGTGACCGCCAATACCAATGCATTCTAGTCGGTATCGTCGGCTTCCTGGCGCTGTGGGGCATCCAGCTGGACCCACTGTCAATGGCCGCCCTTCTGATGGCCATCGGCTTCTCGGTGGATTACACGGCCCACATGTGCTTCCACTACTACAAGGCAAAACCGCGGAATCGTGTCGACAAGGTCGAGGAGGCGCTGTCGACGATTGGATGGCCGCTGATGCAGGTTGGTTAAAAAAGTGTTTATAAGCGAGAAAACCACCTTTACAATTTAGGTATAAATGCAAGGATTTTACAAATCATTAATTTTGTGATATAACCCGAAAAATTCTGCAGGTTGGCCTCTCGACGCTGGTGGCCTTGGCCCCGTTGGTCTTCAAACAATCCTACCTTGCCGTCGTCTTCCTGAAAACGATCACAGTGGTGGTTATTCTCGGAATGTGGCACGGACTTGTTGTGTTGCCAGTGGTCCTCGCTGCGTTGACCAAAGAGGAAGAAGGTGATTTTGGAAAGACATGTTGCGAATTATTTAATTTTCCAGCTCCTACGCCCTCATCTAGCGATTCCAGTGAGCGATCGTCACAACGGTCGCACGAGCGGAAAGAGAGCATCTATCGCACGCAGGTTAGTTTTGAACTAAAACTTTTATTAACTGGGAAATGGGGTACGATAGGGTAAAATCCATAATACAAATCCCACGAAATTCTTCAGAGTAAAAACGATTCTTTTGCAATATAGGAGGCCCCTCGAGGGTGAACTATTTCCTGAAGATCCAATTCTTCAAATCAGATAGAGTAACTGTTTAAACCCGAGTAACTATCTCCGTACCGCTTACGAAACAAACCACCCGATTAAAGGCGCTGATCAGCCGATTACACAAAGAGTTCGGGAAAAGCCCGAAGGTCGGCCCGATCGAGCCAGCGACAGCTCCAGAAAAAGCCGGCGAGCGACCAGCCTTGACGCATCGGATTGCTCTCGGAAGAACACAGTAAGTAGCTGTAAAGATCCAATAATGACCTATCAACTAAACACAAATAATATTCCTACAAAACCCGCTTCAGATCTTCCGAGATCATCGACAAGGAGGGCGTCTCTTCCACGCCAATGCCCGTCGTCCAAAACGGCGCCTTGTAGCCGGCGATGACCATCCCCTAGGACATTCAAACCTTTCTCTTGGCAATTCATCATTCATGGGTCATTCTTTCACTTGTATCCCCCGTGTCGCCTTGCCTGCATTATTTATTTTTTTGAAAATTCTCGGAAATTGGCAAATTTCGCACGGTTCTCACGGTTTTTACTGCGGTATTTATAAGTTTACCGGACCCAAAACCGCTTTTTTTTAATCCCGAAAACCTTACTCTTAACCATCACATGCGATGGATCACTATCGTCGATGTCTATTACTATAAAAAGTAGCAAACGAACGGTACCGTGCTAACCGTGCGACCCCAGCTAATTTCCCAAATAACCCCGCCTGAACGTCTAAAAACTGTGATTCAACCAACCGTCAAAAATGCCCACTTTCCCCCCAACCTTTTTTCTTTGTATTTATTTCCAATTACCCCCGAAACCCCTTGCCTTCGTCGAAGGTAAGTGATCTCACCCGGAGATGCTTTCGTCGTCATTTCATTTGCACAAACATTTTATCATTATAACTTACAAATTGAATAAATGTCTCGAAATTTGCTTTCCGAAACAATTATTACCCGGGAAAATGGAGCGGGGCAACAACAGGCTTCAAAGAAGAAGGGAAATATTTGTTAGCACAATTTGAAGATTCTGCACGGTAAATGAAATTTTGCCTTCACAATTTCAAAGGAAGGATTCAAAGGTTTTGAAAGGATTGCCCGAAATACGGAACCATGTAACTAACATGCCTACAACCAGAACAGAAAATATTTCTGCTTCAAGCCCGTCTGGAAACCGGAAAAACAAATGAGTATCACAGCATTGCAGCAATTTACGTGGTTCGCCGGCTCAATCGGCAAGTTCTCCCGGCTCCATATCGAGATCGACTGGCAGCTCGACTTCATCAACAGGGCGTCCGGCGGCTTGTGGAGGGGCTTTATTGGTTCTTGCGGGTCGTGTAGAGTTGAAAATTTTCCCGGCCGTTTGTTCTCCAGCTAAAAAGGATGTTTTAATAGCACTAAACGTAAACGGAACTGAAAAAGGTTCACGTCGAGAACCTTAAAATACCCCCCCCCGCCCCCGCCCCCGCCCCCCGCTGACAAACCATGTCCGCTTTTACTAAAAAGACGCGTAAAATACTTGAATATCAAAAATATAACAGACCGCTTGAAAACACTAAAAGAACCGATTCCTGGCTTTATCACTAATCGTCTTTACTATATACAGCTTTAAAAAGAATATTAATACCTTTGAGCATAGATGCCAAGTCTGATTGCGGGATTTCCTGTATGGCTCTCATGGCAAGGGTGAGGATCTCAGATTTTCCGTATCCCTAAAACCATTGAAAATACCCTCCAAAAGATTCAAAATACCTTAAGCTCCACCGGAACGAGAGGCTCATAGATCGACGAAGGGAGGAGAGCAAAAGCCTTCTTCACCAAAATTCTTCCATCATCCACGTATTTGTCGAACGAAGCGTCGGTATCTAAAGCCAGCAAATCAATTTGAGAGAGAAATCCCTTACCATAACCCTTGTCTTCTGGGATTGGAGTTTCCTCTTTTGGTTTAGATCGGGAGCGGGGCTCTAAAATTCAAATACAAAATTGTTAGTTTTTATTTCCAAACCTCCGTCTCCGGCGCGATGCTTTGTTTTCTTTTTGTGCTTCTTCGTGTCCTTTTTACGATGTATTATCTGTCTGGCAGGCTCTAAAAGCTCGTTAAAACAAAACCACGAGAGAAACCTGAGGAAGAACTGCTAGATGACGACGAGGAACTATCGTACCGCTTCCTCTTCCGGTGCTTCCTTCTCTCAGATTTTCGGGGAACCGGTGAATATGTGCCTAAACCACTTTCCCAAGAAGTATACTTACTGGACTAACTGGATCGACTCGTTGACGTCGAACGACTGCGATGGCGCTTCTTTTCCTTACTGCGGTGTTTCTTCGAGCTTTTCGAATGCTCTTTGTGCTGCTTCTTCTTCATTTTCTAAAGGCAAATGTTTTTCGCAGTTTGGAAAAACGCACCGCCATTTTTCATCGTAGAAATCCTGTTTTTCCTTTTTTTAAATATTGGAGATCTTTTCCAAAAAAACGAGTGAGAATTTTCGAATGATTTTGGTGGCGTAATGCGGTTGCACGCTATTCAACGCCCTGGTTTGTCGTTTGCAGCGCGCCGGACTCGAGCGCCCATTTCGAAAAATATGGGTTGCGCTAATAAAAAAGCGGAGTTTTGCGCTTCCCTCATTGTTATATCTTTCTTCCCCCTGGTCTCTAAGACTTGCATTAGGTATAATTAACTTTTACGCTATCTTATAACTATCGTAAATCTAGCCTTCCCGTTTCCACCGTCGATTTTTCCAGTTTCTCACCAAAATAATATATTTTTTTACTTTTCAGCCTATGGCGAAGGTTATTCGTAACCAATGGGTCTTCCGGAAAGGCAATAAATGGCTCCGCTACCTGCCGAGAAGAAAAGATGGGCGCATGGGCGAATTCGACTACGCGAAGCAAGGGGCCACGTTTGAAGATTTCTGCTCATCACAAGCCGAAGCGTCGCAAGCTGCGCCATCGAAACTATGGGTCAGCTGGCTGTATCGTGATTTGAGCGGCGAACCAAAATGGACGAAGGACCGTGTGCAAAAGCTTTTTGGTGCGGAACCGACGCCCGGAAAGATGGAGGTCTTTCCAAACACTCCGGCCTACAATGAAGAGCTGTGGAATATAAAACATCTGATCGAATTGCGGCCAATCACTTTTCCAAATGGGGAACCGACGAAGGCGGATGTCCATGCGTTGGAGCTCAAGCCGGATGGGAGCTGTGTTGTGGCGGAAAAACTGGCTGTCAGTGAGGAGCAGCTCAGGCTTTTTGACGAACAGAAGCAGCACACGGATAAAGAACTATCTTCACAATTGAACCGACGCTACTATGGCTTCAAAGACATCTTCGAGCGGAATGTCTATACCCCCTCCAACATTTCCATCATGAAATAATCGATTTGATCTCATTGTTTTGTTCGCCTTATGAGTGCGATTGTAGTTAGCATACTGGATTTCATCGTCTATCTTATGTAGTCTAGAGTTTTTTGTTTTCCTCGTTTGTTCTTGGTTTTTTAGGTGATTTGCTGCTATAAAGCGCTTTTCAGATGTCAGTGCAACCTGTCAACCCGAAGCCCTTCCTCAATGGATTGATCGGGAAACCGGTGGTCTGCAAGCTAAAATGGGGAATGGAATATCGAGGCACGCTGCTCTCGGTTGACGGATATATGAACGCCCAGGTTTGTCGCTTTCAGCATTTTTTGTATATTAATGAGATCTGATAAAAACACCATTGGATCTGTTTAAATTGCTACTTTACATCGCCGCTTTTTCAGCTCGGCAACGCGGAAGAATACATTGACGGCACCAACACGGGACAACTTGGAGAGATCATGATCAGGTACTACCTTGTGGGTGGCTGATCGATTTTTTTAAAGGTGCAACAACGTTCTTTACATCGGTGGCGCGGACGAGGCTGAGGCTTGAAGATCGATGCTGTCGCGGTCCCCTCCATTACGTGTTCCTAATTTTCATTTTGACTTATTATTCGCTTACCGATCTCTTTGTTATTGAATTCTGAAATAAACAATGGAAACAAGAATTCGCTCGGATTATTTGACATTTGGTCGGCATCCAAGTCATTATCAACTTAATCTGTTCCCAATAATGGTTTCGGTCAATCTGAATTTACATTTGAGTGGTTCGCTTAAAAACAATAATTCAGGTGACGATGCCTTCGTCCCGCGAACCAAGTGCTGAACCCAGGTTCGCCCTTGTCCATTACATTGAATTCTCTGTTTTTTAGTGAACCAAAAACCCCGGAAGGTTCTCCAGAGAGGGAACGATCGTCAAAGTCACCCCCAGCAAAGGTAGAGAGTTCGCAATTTATCCTGACTTAAAAGCCGGTTTAGACGCCGGAAGCGGATTCGGGCAGTGAGGATGGCTCGTCGACCAATTCTTCACCAGAGGATCGGGGTCGTATAAGGAGCACTGTGCAGATTGTCAAGCCAAGGGAAAAGGACAGGTGTGACTTGCCGGAAGTCTGTAATGTTTTTTAGGTCAAAGTCGAAAAGTCGCTCGAATTCACCGCAACAATCGCCTGAACGTCAGCGACAGCGCGATGATTCCGGTGACGGGCGGAGGGACCGCAGCGATTCACGGGAACGTCGTCGAGATCGTAGTGATTCGCGTGATCGTCGTCGGGACCGAAGCGATTCGCGCGATAGGAGACGGAGAGGAGCCGTTCTCGAGATCGTCGTCGTGAGCGTAACCGTTCCCGAGACCGCCGTCGCAGCCGCTCGAGGGATCTTGACCAGCGGAGGCGCACAAGAAGCCGTTCACCCGATCCCAAGCGCAGAAAAGCCAGCCCTGAGAAGGCCAAGGGAAAACGAACCACCCAAAGAGAAAAAGGAACCCGTCGATTTGCTGCGATCGCGCGCTGGCGGCGCTTACATTCCACCCGCAAAGCTGAAGTTGTTACAGGAACAGATCAAGGTTGTTTTCGTGCCACCACCATTTATGTATATTTTTAGGACAAGTCCAGCGAGCAATACCAGCGTATGAATTGGGAGCGTCTGAAAAAGAAGATTCACGGTCTTGTCAACAAGGTCAATGCCGGCAACCTCGTCCAGATTGTCAGGGAACTGCTGCAAGAGAACGTGATCCGCGGAAAGTCAGTTCACGATCGATGAATAACTTTTTATACCTATTTTTAGGGGAGTATTGACTCGCTCCATCATCCAAGCTCAAGCTTTCTCCCCTACATTCTCTCACGTATACGCCGGCCTGGTTGCTGTCATCAACTCGAAATTCCCGTCCGTCGGAGAATTGACACTAAAGTAGCTTTTTGACCGTTTCATCATCCTCTTTTCCAGGCGTCTAGTCGTGCAATTCAAGCGCTCTTTCCGACGTAACGACAAGGCCACGACGGTCACTGTATCAAAATTCATTGCTCATTTGATCAACCAGCAAGTGGTACGTATTGTTGATTTTGTTCTCTTATTAGCTTCATTTTCCAGGCTCACGAGCTGCTGTCGATGGAGATTATGCTACTCATGCTGCAGAAGCCCACCGAAGATTCTGTGGAGGTCTGCATCGCTTTCCTGAAGGAATGCGGTGCGAAGCTGGCAGATGTAAATTTTTAGCGTGTTTGATGAGTGCATTTCTTTTAGATCGCTCCGCGCGCTCTCGATTCCGTGTTTGCCCGTTTGCGTAACATCCTTGCTGAGGCCCAGCTGGACTCCCGCATTCGCTACATGATTGAGACGGCGATGGCCGTGCGAAGGGACAAATTTGCGGTAAATTAGTACTGTCTATCAATTTTCCTTGTGTAGGATTACCCAGCATTGGTCGACGAACTCGACTTGATCTCTGAAGAGGATCAAATCACTCACACGCTCGTTGGAAGATGCTACGGATCCTGAGAATATGCTTAGTCAGTTTTCATGGCATATTTCTTAATTTTTCATTAGATATCTTCAAAATGGACCCTGAATTCGAAAAGAACGAAGCTGCCTATGAAGAAATCCGCGAACAGATCATTGGTGATGCTGGAGAAAGCAGCGAAGAAGAATCAGACGATGAAGATGAAGATGAGGAGAACAAGGAGCAAGGGGGAGCCGGTATTTGTATTGGTTCATTCATTGAAATGGATGCTTCAGGAAAAGCCGAGCCTATGGAGATTATCGACAACACTGAGCAGAATATGGTCGCCTTCCGTCGTGAAGTCTACCTGACCATCCAATCGTCGCTAGATTACCAAGAAGCTGCCCACAAGCTGCTGAAGATGGGTGTCAAGCCGGAAATGGAGGTAACGGATAGTCACTTACCGCTGAAAACACATTGTGCTAGTGGCAATTTTGCTATTTGCATTGGTATTTGTGAAAGAGTTACTCGTTTTAGCCCGAGCTCATTCACATGCTGGTCGATTGCTGCGCTCAACAACGCACGTATGAACGCTTCTACGGCCTTCTTTGCGAGCGGTTCTGCAGGCTGAAACGAGAATTCCAGGTTCAACAACCTGCCTTTTCTTTAGTTTTGTTTAGGCCACGTTTGAAACGATCGCACGTGAAACCTACACGACGATCCATCGCTTTGACATCACTAAGCTGAGGAACATGGCGCGTCTCATTTCACATCTCCTCTTCACCGACGCGATTACTTGGCTCGTGCTGAGCGAAATGAAGCTCAACGAAAATGATACAACATCTTCCGGCCGTATCTACATCAAGACCATCTTCCTGGAACTCGCGCAGATGATGGGGCTTGTGAAACTTTACGAGCGCATTCGTGACACGTAAGTTTTGTTTCTTTTCCTATTTGACGCTCACGTTTGCCCATTAAAGCCTATGGTTTCAGGACCCTGCAAGCGGCCTTTGAAGGTCTCTTCCCGCGTGACAATCCAGCCAACACTCGCTTCTCCATCAACTTTTTCACATTGATTGGGCTCGGCGGATTAACGTAAAAACTTCACCGCATTCCTTCATCTTTCTTTTAGGGTTGATCTTCGCGAGTTTCTGGAAAAGGGCGCGAAGCGCAAGAAGTCTGTTTCCGCTTCGGATTCTGACTCGTCCAGCTCCGATTCCGACTCTTCTAGTGATTCCGATTCTTCAGACTCAGATTCAGGTAGCCAGTTTTGATGGCTTTGATTCCTTTTTTAGATTCGGATTCGTCCTCCTCGTCATCATCATCGTCCTCGGACTCTGATTCGGACGATGACGATAAGAAGAAAAAGAAGAAAAAGCAGGCGCCAGAGGCCAAGAAGGTTGAAGAAAGGAAGAGGAAGTCGAAAGACCAGGAACTACCACGACGGGTAATTTCATTTTTTTGGTGGGAAAAAGTTTTTAGGAAATTAAACAAGAAGTGGAATCGGACAGCGAGCGCAAGGAGAATCGGGATGAGCGCCGTCGTAGGCATGCGGATCGAGAGGAAGAGGACAAGAAGCCAGAACGGCGTGACGATCGGAGAGATGACCGTCAAGAGAACAGAAGGCACGAGCGCCGGGATCGGGAAAAGGACCGCGACGACGATCGTGACAGGAGAAGAAAGCGCAGCGAGTCGCCACGGTAATTATTTATTATCGGTATTTGATTTTTGTATTCAAAACGCGTGTAAAATCGCTAAATTTATTACTATTCTGAAAATATCCTTTTTGCAGTCGTGAGCGACGCGATCGAGACCGTGAGCGCGGAGACGGGGATCGTGTCCGCGAGAAGCCCCGTGATCGTGAACGTCCACGTGATGATGGTCATCGTCGCCGATCAGTCTCGGCGTCACCGCCGCCCCGACGGAATCGAGAGCGTTCCTGATCTTTTATTTAACTTTAACTCCATGTTTCGGTTTGTGATTGGTTTATTGTTGCGAGGTTGTTAGAGAGCCGGATAAATGTTGATTCTCATTTTTTTGCCATCACAGTTATTTTCTGGTTGTTTGGTCGGAAGTTTTGTCTGTATGGTTTTTCCTGAGTGGGGGGCCCTATTCAAATTGCATTAGCCAACTGGCAATCAAGACGCGGGATTTGCGGATTATCGGGCAGCCGGTAGACTGGGGAGTATGGAGTGGAGGTGGCTTCCCGCGGGGAGGCCGGGAGTAGTATGATTGGATGATTACAGGCCTCCACTTGCCGCCGAGGATTTCACTGGCAAGGCGGCACCAGATTGGATGTGAGCATCGGGCGGATGTTTGTCGGAACCGACAAAGTGAATCCTACGCATGCCTAAAGTAATAAGATTATACTAGAGAAATTATGGTGGGGGCAGTAGTCAACTTCACCTTATTTTAGGCGATGTATGCGCAGTGGTCAAGTAGTGTACCTGGATTGTGCTTTTAGTGTTCCGATAACAAAAACGTATGAAAACATTTTTGCAATTTGAAGTTTCCGCCCGGTTTGCGCCATATTTTATACATTTGACCAGGAAAAAGGAAGGATTTTTTGCTTAAAAACGACTTAAAAACTAAAATTCCAAATAGTCTTTATTTGATTACCGGACCCAAACGGGATTCCATTGGAAAAATTATTTGACCCCCCTGCCGCTAAAATAGCAGTCTCGCAATAAACAAGGAGCGCAGTACGTTCGAATTTTAAGTTGTTTCTTAGATTTACAGTGGTTTCTTAGTTCCTTAAGTTGTTTTTAGAGATTATTTAATTTTTAAATTTACCTCGTTTGGAACCAATTCTAGGGTGACCCATTTCCATCCGCTTCGAAATCCGCCAGTAAACCCCTATACAATTTTCAGAAACACTTTCCTCACCTGGTCGCCGCAGCCCTTTTGTGTTAACTCCAAGGTGCTGAGGGGCGAGGGCTTGATTGATGGCGTAAGACGAGTGGATGTGCTGACCCGTGCCCTTTGAATGCCCCCATAGTAGATAATCAGCAAGCGGCCGATCTACCCAACACAAAGAAGGGCCTCTAGTATTCGACAGTTCGCGGCTGCCCCCCGCACATTACCCCCTCCACCCCTTCATCATGATCACATCGCTGCACAGCGATCAGCCAGCCGCATCTGGCCCCGGGCAATGGTGTAAATTTTGGGGCGGCGCCTTTTCGTGTGTTGCGCAACGCGGGGGGTGGCTGTTGTCAACGGTGGGCAAACACCAATTATGTCATCAAATTTTGATAAACTTTTTGATAAACTTTTTTGATGATTAAGATATCGTTTTAAGGGCGCACTTTGACCAGCTCCGTTTTTCCACAGTGGAAAAATTCGCATACAAAACGTCTGCACCTCTCACCAGGGCGCGCTCTATAACCGGAAAGGCATGCAAATTTTTCCACGTTTCATGGAAAATCGGCGCTGCTGAAAGTGCCCCTTTAAATCCATAGGAAGGAATCCATAGGAATCCATACAGCCGAATCCATAGCAAGTCAATATCTTGTTCGTCCCTTCAAAATTGCCCGATTTCCCAAAGCAACCCTGCGAGCCTCCCATGTTCAAACCAATCTCATGACGGCCTGGTACGGTAGGAGTGACCGAGATCTCGAGTTTCCAAGGCCCACTCCCACGCCTCGCAACATCCGTCGAAAAAGCTAATAGGGAATCGCCGGGGGTAAAATAAAGGTCACTGGCAGCCCTAGGGGAGCGACACCGCATTTGCATCCGCGATACCGGAAACCAGGCGCGAAATGGCCATTCGCAGCGGGGGCGCCGCATAGCGCTAATTTCGGGGGAGATGGTCAGCGAGGAAATTTTGGGGGTCTAAAGGCGTTAGAAAGGGTGAGCACCTGTCGTTAGATACCCAGAATATTTGGAACTGTTTTGAGGGAAAGTGTGCAAGCAGCGGAAGAGGGCAAATGGAGCCGTGGGGATTATCTGATTTGACGGGAGGTTGATTGGGGATGATTGGCGAGATATCTTTCATCGGGGAAGAGCCACGGATCCTTGACTGCACACTTCACAGCTAGCCGCTAATCCTGCAGTGACCCACACGGGACGATACCTTTTCGGAGGAAGACGGTAGACTTCCGCTGCTTTTAGAAAGTATGGACGAAGGCGTTGGCAAAGATTTTGAAATTCAGTTTTATCAAATGATTGGCTAGGAGAGAGAGATAGAGAGAGAGAGAGAGAGAGAGAGAGAAACTTTAAAACTGAATCTAGCTGCCTGTCATCCGAAACTTGTATGACTAGCGAGAGCGTGAGAGAGCGAGTGAGACAAAGTGACGAGAGGGGGAGAGAGAGCGAGAGAGAGAAAGTGAGAGAATGAGAGATATAGCTGCAAAGACAGAGAGAAAGACGAGAAATCGTGAGAGAGATTGGATGAGAAATCAGAAAATAGAAGTCAGTGTAAAATTCCCCGAATTTTTTTTGCTAAATCATCATTTATTGTTTCTCCGCCACAATTTTAGTAGACCATATGGCTAATAGATTATCAAAAAGACCGCATGTACAGCTCTCTCTCTCTCTCTCTCTCTCTTTCTCTCTCTCGCTCCATTCTCCTGTCATCATCCATCAAAATCGGTTGTTCGATCGTTTAGCCGCGTCCTCTCATCCCTTACATATTGACACGTGTCGGAAGCGTGCGGACTTATGATCCCTCCGGTATCGCCTACATGCAAATCATTTATCGAGTATCGGGTGTTTCCCCCTTTAAATGAGCCCCCAGGCTGTATGCAGATCTTTTCAGCGGGTCCGTCTCCCACGACATCGGTCCTCTAAACATCTGCGGGTGGCTGTAAATTAATGTCCCCCCAGGGTATCACCATGACATCAGCTCGTTTTCGGTGCCTTGGGCGGTTAGGATGGCAATTTGTGCTTCCTATTTGGGTCTGTGGCCGTGTGAAATGCGGATTTCCTTAATTTTCTTGTCACCCGAGGCTAGAAAAGTTTTTTTTTTCAACGCTGGTCTGCCATTTTTAAGGTGGAAATAGAGTGGAGTGCGAGTTTTTCGATATAATAAATCGATATCTTGTAAAAAATATTCTAAAATAAATTTGGCGCGAATCAAAAAGGGATGAATTACGATAAAAATTATGTTTCGCCTAAAGCAAAAATCACAAAATAGAGGATGAATAAGTTCTTAACGTAGATCTCCCATTTTTAAGGTCTCAAAATATGTGTGAAAAAGCTGGAAAAGCTTAAATTCAGTGAAAATTCAAATTGAATAAATTCCTTTTCATTTAAAGCGACAAAAATTAAAATTTGGGCTAATAAATGGACTTTTCGGAATTTCAGTTGTTTTAGACAGCGGATAAATCAGATATTTTTTCTGGCAGCGTCTGGATTTTTATAAAAATTTCCGAGCCGTTTTCTTGTAGAGCTGCGCAAGGGTTGTAAAATGATGTATAAAACGTCAAAAAACAAGTCTTTTGGTTTTTAGAAAAATTCAAAACCTTAAAAAATTTCGCATTTGAGCACGGAACGGGCGGTATGCCTTAAAGACACCTCAGCCCGGACAGGAGCCTACTCGCTCTCTCTCTCTCTCTCTCTCTCTCTCTCTCTCTCTCTCTCTCTATCTCTCTCTCTCCTCTCTCCTCTCCGGGGGAGCATGGTTATAGGCTACGGTAGGTCAGGGGAAGGGCGGAGTCTTTGGGCTGCACCCCCATCCGACCACCTTCGTCGATGATAGCCATTCCCAAAACGGGACGAACCCCCGGCCCGCACCATTCGAAGCTGTTCACACTTCATTTCTGAACCTCCCGAAAGCGCGCCATTTTTCCTTGGCGTTCTTCGGCTTGAATTTGTATACCTTAAACCGCGACGATGACGGCCGACCCGTCGAATTTGGCGTTTACCCATATTCTGGGGCAGGTGGGAAAATTTGTCGTGGTTTTTGGCTTTGGGCTTAGGCTTAGGCTTAGCTTTAAGCTCAGGCTTAGTTTAGGCTTAGGCTTGGGCTTGGCTTACGCTTACGCTCAGCTTCGGCTTAAGCTGAGGCTAAACCTTAGACTTTGGCTTGTGCTGGACCTACCTTGGCCCTCCGCGTAGATTAAGCTTAGGCTTAGGCTTGGGTTTGGCGTACGCCTACGCTTGGCTTCAGCTTAAGTTAGGCTTAGGCTTAGGCTGCTTAGGCTTAGACTTAGGCCTTGGTTTCGCGCACGCCATAGGGAATCCGTAGCCAACATGAGCGTTACAAAATAGAAACTGTCCGTAGAAAAGTACGATAGTCTAAATTACAAATGCCGAGTTTCGTTATTTCTCGGTTCAGAATCAAAATATTTGTAGGGTCGCGTGAACCAGCTCGGCGGCGTGTTCATCAACGGCCGGCCACTGCCGCAGCATATACGGGCGAAAATCGTCGAGATGGCGGGGAATGGCGTGAAGTTCGTTTTTTCGTAGAGAGAGAGAGAGAGAGAGAGTGAGAGAGTGAGAGAGTGAGAGCGAGCGAACGAGAGAGAAAGAGTTTTTGAAGCTAATTCTAGCCAGTTTAGAGTACAAACTTCTGTAGCTTTACCTACTACGTACGTAATTACGTAATAAGGTACGCTAACGTAGCTAATCCGGATTTTTCAGACCCTGCCAAATTTCTCGCCAACTTCGCGTCTCCCACGGGGCCGTGTCGAAGATCCTCAACCGTTTCGCGGAGACGGGCAGCATTTGCCCAGGACAGGTGAGGCTTTTTGGCATATTTTTCGATCTAAAACTCCGTACTACCCTACGTTACACTCCCTTCACGCAACGGTTCCGCGCGTCTCCTTATTATTGCAAGAAAACGATGGAAACTGTGCGCTCGTTCGAACCGGGTTACTGTAGCCCTCCTCCCCTCCATGGCTACAGCGCGAATAGCGGGCAGTCGGCTGTGGCGTCCCGCTATGCAAATCACAGCAGGGGACCGCGCTCTCATCTCTCCCGCCCGTATTGCTCCGATTTTCACTCGGATTTCTTAGGGTCGTTTTGGCTCTGTATTTCTCTCTCTCTCTCGCTCTCTCTCTTTCTCTCTCTCTCTATGTCTCTCTCTCGCTTCTTCTCATTTCACACGGCTCCTATTTACGCGCATCTTACACACCCATCCCGCTGTGACGGGAGGGGAAGGGGTACGGTAGTCTGAGGCTTACAAGCTTATGTGCCAGGCTTCGGCTTAGGTTAATACCTATGTTAGACGACGTAGATTTCTCATGTTCATTTTCCCCTCTCCAGATCGGCGGCAACCCCGCTCGCGTCTTCCCGTCCAAGCCGTCGAGCGTCACGTGCTCGACTGGCATGACGCGAACCCGGAATTGAGCCCCGCCGAGATCCGCGAGAAGCTCATCGAGACCGGTAGGTTCCGCTCGGAAAAAATGAGCTCTTGAAAAGGCTCAAAAATACGCAGGTTTTCAGCCGTTTGCTCGCACCACTGCACCCAGCGTGTCGTCGATTGGGCGCCTGACGCGTACGCTACGCTCCTCTGGACAATCGACGAGCAGCAGTTCTGTGGTAAGGAGGGAGTGAGAGGGAGCGAGATAGAGAGAGAGAAAGAGAGTGAGAGAGCAAGAGAGAGCCAGTGAGATTTGCAACTTTTGTAAACAATCAATTTCAGAGTCCGGTCCGTCTTGAGCCTCTTCCGCCTCCGAAGAAACGATTGAGCTACTCGATCGACAGTATTTTGGGACTATCTTATGGTGGGTCAAAGAGAGAGGGCGAGGGACAGAGAGAAAGAGAGAGAGAGAGAGAGAGGGTGAGAGTGCGACATACCTAACTACTATGAATTAATGAGGGGAACCCGATAACGCCCAGCTAGCTATCACCAACCGATTAATCTACAGCAAGTAGATGGCATCTTTGCGTACTCTCGACGGAAAAGAGTATTTTATGGGCTGCCGAATGAGTAATTGTGTAAGGAGACACTTGGGGAGGGTGACTCTCGCGATGATGGCTCCTATTCTGCAACTAATTGTAAGGGCAACTGGAGAGAGAGAGTGAGAGAGAATGATATCAAGATTATCGCCACGATCGTCGCGCGACCACCCCCTTCGCACCTGTCATTTGTAGGCAACTGTAGCGCGCGCGGGGACCTTAGCTTAGGGAGAGAGCCAGAGTAGAGAGAGTGAGTGAGGGCGAGAGCGTGAGTAATCCATAGCAAAAGAGAGTTCTAAATAGCGGATGTTTTATATTTTTGACCCTTAATTTTTTAGTTACTTACCTAGTTATTTTATTATTTACGCCTAAAGGAGCTAAAAAGAGAAGCTTATACGTTTTCCCGCGGACGCGACACGCAAAGCGCACGCTACGCATTGGAAGAGCAGATGCACGTTACGTATTCCGCTGCGCTCAAATCCATAACAAACCAAAGTCCAAAGAATTTAACTATCAGTTGCCGATCCCTTTCAAAACCCTAATTAGTATCCCAAAATCCCTATTTTTCCACTTGGCTCCTAACCACAACCGGACATACGGTCCTTTGCCTAGGTCCACAGATAAGAGGCGGACCGCCAAAAGCTGGCACACGCACAAAGACCCTCCACCTGTTGAGACGATAGACGAGAGAGAGAGAGAGAGAGAGGAGAGAGAGAGAGATGGCCTTGTAATCCACCCGAGAGATTTCCCGCAATGCGAATCAGATGTTCGCGGCCCGTTTGGGGCAATGGCCCTTCATGGCAGACAATAGGATTAGGGGGGGAAGGAACATAATGGACCACACTTGGGGTAGAGATTAGGCCTTGTTGGCTGGGGTTTATGGAAAGAAAAGGGGTTTGGGTATCGTGTAAGTTGGTATTTTTAGGATCCGTAACTAGGAGGAAAGGGTACCCTTTAGAATGAATCTGGGGTTTTCTACAAAACCTTGACTTTCATGTTGTCGTCGAGAGAGAAAGAGAGAGAGAGAGAGCGATAGAGAAAGGATGAGAAAAAGACCGATAGAGCCATAGAGCGAGAGAGCGAGAGGTAGGGAGAAGGAGATAAAGCGACGAGAAAAAAATGATATTAGAGCCAATTCAAATCAAACCCCCCAATATTTCCAGACGACACCAAATCCTGCACCTCAAACTCCTCCTCATCTGATGACGATCTGGCCCTGTCCCCAAACGAACCCCGCCGAAATCGCACGTCCTTCAGCAGCGAGCAACTCGAGGTGTGTAATTTGCCCAAAATACCAAAAACTTTCTGAAAATCAGCTTTATAACTGATTTTAGCTGCTCGAGGAGACTTTCCGAAAGAATACGTACCCAGACGCTGCCGAGCGCGAATCGCTGGCGATGCGGACGAAGCTGAACGAGGAGAAAATTATGGTAATTTTTTTCATCAGTATTTTGAGAACCTGGGCGTGTCGTTTTTACGATAATTTTATTGTCTTTTAGACCTGGTTTTCGAATCGACGCGCGCGCTGCCGGAAAAGCATCCCACTGAATTTTGCGGCCAACTTGTCGGGTCTTGTCGCGCCTGCAATGCAACCACAACAGACGGTAAGTTTGGCGGAAATGGTTGCAAAATTAAACCTAATTTTGAAGGTTTATGGGTCATAATTAGATAGATCTTTAGATGCAAAAATGTTGATTTTCGCGCTTTCTAACGCATTAAAAATTCATCGAAATATTTCCATTTTTTCAGCCTCTCCCCTTCCCGCCAGGCCTTCAATTCCTGCTGCCACCGCAATTCCTCTTCCCCCAGTTCCTCGGCATCAACACTCAATAGAAGGATTTACTGCACTGTATGTAATACTTAATTCTGGTTATAATTGGATCATAAAAACCCTTAAGTTCCATGTCTCCTATGTCTCCCACAAAGTTGATTTCCTCCCATTGGGTAGTGTCGGGTCCTAGATATCGCATTTACGTGCTATAGATTTGGCGTATCGATCTGTGTTTCTAATAAAGTTGTGTTTTTGAAATTTGGCGAAGCACATTGGACCATTCGGAAACATTTGAATATCGAATTTCCGCTAACCAGGGTTCTTTCTCCAACAACGTAACGTAAGATAACTCAGCGCTTTTAGTTTTTTTAGTGACGTCGAGTTTTCGTAAGGGATAGCGCAGAATTTTTCGCTGAAGCGTCTTCAAAAACTGCCAACAGTCATTTTCAAAAATTTATGAAGCGTTTCAGGGCGAAAAAAGCAAAAATTTTCCGAAATTGGGCCATTCTGGGCGTTTTTGGAACGGAAAACCATCAAAACCATTTGGAATCGGCTCGTTTCGCAGATTTTGAAACCAGGTACGGAATCAGCGCAAAATTCTGCACTAGTTAAAGAGATGAGGACGGCATCTGTTGAACCCCCCTTCGCAGCGGGGGGGGGGGGGTGCAACAGGTCCCCCGGCGAGGGCGAGGCGAGAGAGAGGGCGCCCAGGAGAGAGGCGCAGAGACATTTCTTTCCCGCGCGTAATCGATTGACTTATGCCGCCCCCTATCCCTTTAAGCTTAGTCCGGTCCGAAAATACGATTGTCGCGAAAAAACGTCTCCTTGTAAGCCGAAGGATAAGTAGTTGCCGCTAGCCACATGCACCGGGTCGATTGTCACGTTTGCTAGTCCAATTCAAAAGCTTTCAAAACAATTCTTAGCAAAAATTTGTATTATGACTGTCTAATGACCCGAATGAGCCTCCTCGGCCTTCAATCCGGATCCATCCCCACTTCCAACTCGACCATTTCCCGGACATTCAATTCTCAACCCGCTATTTCAGAACACACGGCTCGATGGGCTGTGAACGAAATGATGGGGTGTCGTTTAGCCATCCCCTCCATACAATACGATACAATACACTTGACAGGGAAGAGAACAACTAGCTGGGTAAGGGGGAGGGGACCCGGCACGCGTCTCCCCTCTCGTGCTCCACTCCCCCCCACTCCCCCCACTACCCCCTCAGGGCTGCCGAAAGGCATACGGTAGCGGGGAGCAAGAAGTGTTTGCAAGTGGGGATAGGCTTTGAGGGCTGTGAGAACGGACCCATCACAATCTGGCAAAAGAAGCGCACACAAGGGGAAGATGCCGGGAATTGGCCGGGGCAGCGGATAATCCATGTGGAGGAATAGAGCTGCGGGGGTTTAAAGGGACTGGCAAGGCATGCTTATGGATTTTGACGATAGAATCAAGGGGTCAAACAAGGGATCAGCACGATGAAGGTGGGACATCGAATTGGCCCCAGGTCCATTTTCTGTACAATTTTGAGCTAATCACGAATCCGGTTTTAGGATTTCCGTGATGACCATATTTGAAAAATCCGGATTATCGAAATTCGCACTCTAGAGGCCCTAGAAAAGGCCATACCTTGCGAAACTTACATGGTCTATCTAGCTCAGATAAACGTGCTCTTTTTTCTAACTTTCCCGAATTTTGCGAAATGGGAATGGGTTTCTAAAATTTTAGACAGCTGTCAGGGAGCTAGCTCATTCGAAAAACACATTTTTCTGACCTAAATCCACTATTCACCTTTACAAAATATTATTTCAGGGCTTTTTAAAAGTCCTCGAAAGTCCGGATTTCTGGTATTCGTGGGAAAAAGCATTGTAACTTGTTAAACTTAGTCATTCCGGAAAATCTAAAACCGGCTTCGTGATCAGCGCAAAATTCTGTAGATGATTGGCTTGGCCCCAATTCGAAGTACCACCTGCAATTCCTGCTCTTCTCTTGTTAGGCTTAGGCTTCGCTTAACCCCCTTAACCTCATTTCCAGCACCTATTCAAAGCCATCTTTGCGTTTGAAGCTCGACAATTCGACCGGGGCGGGCTGTTCGAGCATCAACACCTCGGTTCCCAGATGTTTTTCATCGGCAAAGAGAGCGCGAGAGCGTCGGCTCATTTGTCCCCATCAGCCGGAGTTCCGATCCACAATCATCCTGCTCTGCGTCTCTCTAATTCCCTCATTCTCTCCCTCTTCAACCCTCACCCATTCCATTCATTGCCATATATTTGGGTTGTTGTAATGGGCGTGTGAAGCCGGGCGGTCCCGGCCATTTGTCACTCGATGTTGAGATGGGGGGAACTGTAGGTCGCTCTCTCGCTCCCACTTACTCTCTCGCTTTCTCTCTCTCTCTCTCTCTCTCTCTCTCTCGCTCTCTCTCTCTCTCTCTTCGCCATCTACACGATACTTGGAGGAGCCCGGTCATTTCCTAGTCAACCGGTGAGGTGAGATTTGCAAGTGGGGACCGGCGTTTACCCGGGGAATCGGTTGAGATTCTTTTGGAATTCTTGCTCAAAATACCGACATCTAAAAGTATCGACAGCCCAAAATCCCGACAATGAGATGATTAGGAGAACCAAACGAGACACAAGTTTGAATTTTCGATGCCGATTTTCGCTGTCGGCATCGTGATCGGTTTTCGACATTTTGTCGGTATTTTTAGGTGTCTCTGAGATCGACAAAGAAACCGACCACTTAGATATGCGCAAAAAATTCCGTCACCCAAATACGCCCATAAAACACCGACAGCCAAAAGTCCGACACGAAAACTTTCGAACAAAATCCCCTGTATTTTGTTCAGCTTTTTGGGCATCGACATTTTGGCTTGTCGACATTTCCGGTAGCGCCAGGATAGCTTTTCGGTATTTCGAATGTCGAATTCTGGTTTGGTTGTAAAACAACAAGTTTAGGTTTTTGTGTGCGGGCTTTTTAGCGGGTCGGCATTTCAGGACGCGGCCTGTTAGCCTGTCGGCTTTCTGTTTAATCAATCAAAAACAACCCTAAAAAGTGTAATTGATCAAGAAAAAATACGCATCGATCAGCTTTATCCATTGCTCAAAAACCCTTTTTCGATCAACCGGAACTCGGCCAAAAATTACGCAAAAATCTCGCAAATGAGATGATGGGTGGGTAGAGCAGTGAGTCCTGCTATTAAAATGCCGACGAATGAGGCCGGTGACACGGAGGACATTGCGAATTCACGGTCGGCTGGGTGGCTCTGGAATTTTCGGGTGAATTTCGGGCTGTAAACGTACGAGTTGGTGGACGTGGCGGAGACAGTGAATGTAGGCCGATCCGTTGGAATAGCCGAGAAGCCCCATAAATGCGAGAACTAGAGCCAGATGGGGCAGACGGAGCTCGTGGGCCGCCGCTAGGAGCAGGAAAATGCAGAGGAGGCCCTGGAAATGGTCGGTTAGCTTTTAGGCTTGAGCTTGGGCTTAGGTTAGGCTTAGGATTGGCTTAAGCTTAGCTTGAGCTTAGTTTGGGCTTAGCTTGGGCTTAGCTTATGCTTAGCGTAGACTTGGCTTAGGCTTAGCTTAGGGTTAGCTTAGGGCTTGGCTTAGGTGCTTAGGCTTAACTGAGCCTTCGAATAGGCTTGGCTTAGGCTTGCTTAGGCTTGGGTTGACTTTTGCTTGCGCTTAGCTGAGGAGCTCGATTAGGCTGAGCTTAGGTCCTAACTAAAACTTGATCCTACCTGCAGAAGCGGAATCGAGAACAAAACCCGCTTTCCCACCGCCATCAAATGCCCGGTGGACTTGGCGATGAAGCCGCCCGAGTTGTAGAGCACCTAGAATAGCATAAACTGGATGGTATGAGTTCGCTTCGATACCTGATACCACCTAAACTGCGCGTTCGGGGATAGCCCAAATGCTTGTAGGCAGGGAAACACTAAAAACGTGCTCTAAAAATTGCTTTTTCCGGGCCAGAAATCACTGACCAGTCCCTGGAGGATGAAATAGCAGAAGAAATAATTTACGACAATTGCCATGGTATAGGGTAAAATATTCTAAAATCCTATTTTTTACAGAAACGGTTTGTAATACTACCATAAAAATCTCAAACGGATGTTTGGCTTTTGCGGGCAGCTTCTCCGAGTTAGTGTCGCTTTTTATCGCCGATTTTTCATCCTAAATACCATATTTTAAACGCGAAAAATGGTCACGAACTTCTTGAGGATCTCGTAACACGCCGAGGTAACTGAAATTAGTTGAATTCCATTAATTGAACGGTTGGAAACTAACGTGAAGAGAAGTAGGGCTGGCACGAGGACAAGCGATAGGAGGACCACACCCGGGGATAGACCAAATGTGGCTTAAAAAAATATTCATAGTGTTAAGAAAGCGCGCTTACTTGTCGCTATCGCATAAAATAAGGAGCCTAACATTCCAGCCATACCGCAACCGCAGGAGTACGCGGAGATTGTATTTCTACAAGTAGAAATGTTTTGGACATCGGTGTGTCCGTTTTTACGATTTAGGTATCTAATGAAAGCTCTCGGAGAGGCGATGCTCGGATTTTGTCTCGGATTTTCGAAATGCTGCCATTTTCTTTAGATTTACTAATTGTTTCCGAAACTAGCAAACTTATCTTTTTCGGATGAAGGGGGTTTTACAAAAACGTCTGAAAAACCGTAATCAATGAATTTTTACGTATATTTTTTGTGGATGCCCAAAGAGAGCTATTTCGAAAGCGCGCCATAGCTCATACGATAGAGCTTGAAATTGTGAATAGACTCAAAACTTTCAAAAATTGCTGCACGTACACGGCCTCTTGGAAAAACTTTGCTTTGGGAAGGCCGATTTTCCCGTTCTTAGACTCCTTCCAAACCCTCAACAAACTTGTGGTATCGTGAAGATAGAGCAAGGAAGGTCATCTCGCCGATGCCAAGGGATAAGCTGCCGACGGAGACAGCTAAAATCATGCTCGAATATAGCGTCTATTAATACCGAATAAAGTTATAGGTATATTTGTGGCGATGGCGGCAACGCTGAACGAGGTAAGCTGGCAGAAAGCTATGGCCAGGATTCGGATCCTGGAATTAATTTTATAGGTATTACACCTGATTACTTTAAATTAAAAGGCCCCCTCAGGCTGATTGTCCCAAATTTTTCGGCATTTCGTTATTTTGTCGGGATTTTCGCTCCGCAATTTGATAGACCGTCAAAAATATACCAAGAGTTTTAATTGCAGCTCAAAATAACTAAGCTAAAAAAGTTATAGCAAAAAATATATGGGGACCTCCGGCTGCGGGGGGTAGAAACGTTTTACCAAGCAAAATCCCCAAATTCGCATAACCTTTGGCAAAGCACAAAACCACAAAAATCTTTATTTTCCTCATTTATCACGAACCGATTTTCAGCGTGAATTTTGGCACGTAACGGTTCCTTTTTGCGGTACTATCGAGCACCTGATCTGACCAAACTAGTCAGCGGTTCGAGATCAGCAGGGCCTTTGTTCCGGCACGCACCCGGTTGACCTTGGCCGATCAAATATACACATCTTTCTCCGCATGTTTCCTAATGACGCGTATGGTCGGAGTGTACCCCTGGCGCGTGCTCCAAGTCAGCATCACGCAAGACTTTGTGTGAGTCTGGCGACAGAAATGACAGTTTTTTACACGCTAACCTTACCTTAAACTGCGAGATACCTTGTGTTAAACCGTTTTTAATCGCTTTTTATGGAAAACATTGATAATTTCCAAGATCTGAGCTATTTTTTTGCAATTGCTAACCCCTGCCAAATTTTGCGTAACTATGGTTTTTCTAACTTGATTTGGCCTAGAACCGGTTGAGAACGACCACCTGATTTGATTGCGCCTTTGGAAAATCAGAAAACCGACATGACGGGGATTTTGCGTAAAAAGATGGGGCTGATCAACTGGATGATGGCGGCTGGCAGAACGTTGCAGAGCAGTACAGCTCCCGTCGAGATGGGCCCACAACGGAAGTCATCACTAGAAGCCTGAAAAAGGACTGGAAACGTCTGAAAAAGGTTTAGGCTTTGGTCTAGGTGTACTGGGCTTTGCTTAGGTTTGCGCTTAGGCTAGGCTAAAGCCTAGGCTTAGCTTAAGCATTGTTTAGGTTCGCGTAGGCTTGAGCTTCGGCTTGGGCTTAGGTTTAAACTTGGGCTTCGGCTTAGGCTTAGGTTTCGGCATAGGATTAGGCGTACGCCAGGCTTTGGCTTAGATTTGTGTAAAAATTAACGAATCATACCAAACAAACATCGGCCGTGCTCTGATTCTCATGTTTCTGATCCCTAGCCAACATGTCCTTGGCCCCAGTCAGCATCACCACATATCCCAGATTCGAGCAGACGCCAAATAACCTAAAAGACGCTTTCAATTTAACTCAATCCACCCACCAAAAAGCAAAAAAATTGCGCGTTGCTGTGGATGACGACGTCGGGCAGTTCATCTAGCGTTTTTGTGTGGCGGTTTGGGGGTATATTTCCTCATTTTGTACCCCGGAACCGCCTGGAAAAGGGGGAGGAACCGACCTGACTAGGGGTCGAGAGAAAAGGATTTAAAGAACGAGCAAAAAAGGAATAAACTCCTGCTCATCATCATCATCATGATCCAGCACATGACAACGACATCAACCGTTAAATTGTACCTAGAAAAGAGAAGATAAGAACGTACAATTGCCGGGAATACCCGATTGTGTTTTCCGTTCAATAAAGAGTGCGGTGGGGTGATGATGAAAAAAGTGTGGGAGAATATGAATAAATGATAATATTTCTTTGGGTTTTGAAACTAGAGGTCAAAAGCATGGCTTAATTAACTTAGGCTAGCTTAGGCTTAGCTTCGGCTTGGCTTGGGCTTAGCTTAGGTTTCGCGTTGGCTTAGCAAGCTTGGGTTAAGCTTAGCTTTGACTTGGCTTGGGCTTAGCTTAGGCTTAGCTTAGGCTCAGCTTAGGCTTAGCTTAGGCTTAGCTTAGGCTTAGCTTAGGCTTAGCTTAGGCTTAGCTTAGGCTTGGCTTAGACTTAGCGTAAGCTTAGCTTCTATTATCTTGGCGTCTAGGCCTGTTGCTTCAAAACTGTAAACCGGAAACATAAATTAGAATATCCCAACTATGAATATAAAATTTTAATCCGGAAACGCACCGTATAAGCGGAATTCTACCCGAGAAATCGATTTCCCCAAATCTGTCCCATTCTTATCTGCTCAACGGCAAATGAAGGTCAGTACTTTTTTGAACCTGGTCTCAATATTCTAATATTTGCGATCCTACTATATATAAAAAAATAGTGTCTGTGTGTGTGTGTGTATATTTGCATGCAACTTCCGTAAGTATGTACCGCACCTACAGCCTCAAGGGAAGGTTTTTAAGGTACGTATGATACGTCATTAGGTGCGTAAGGATCCCGAGATGAGTGCACACATATAAGATTTAGGAAAATTGGCTGTTTTCGCTATTAAAAATAAGTTTTTGTAAAGATTTCCAAAAACCTCTTTGTTAGGAGGCAATTTGCATGCGCCGGAAGTAGGGAGAGCCTATATAAAGGGACAGAGGAGCTGTTTTTCACTTTTTTTCTTGCTAGAATTTAGGGAGAAGCATGCAAATTGAAGACTTTTGCAGATCCTGGACGGGGCCAGGGTTGAAAAGCCGCGAAGCGGTTTTTCGACCCTGGTTTATTCATTAAGCAGATCTATTTTTTTACGTAAGCAAAAATTATCTTCCAAACGACTTTTCTAGGGTGTCACGCAAGACAGCCGCTCCTCGGCCTCGGCGCCCGCGCCTGCATCGGCGAACAGCTCGCTGCGCAGCCAGTCTGCCTCCCGCAAGGCCACCAAAAGCGATGCCAGCAAGAGGAAGTCGCACAAGAAGCCGGTATTCTGATTTATTAACGCTAGATTCTCTCTTTTTCTAGTCTCGGGACGCGCGCAAGGATCTGTTCAACAGCGTCGGCCGCGTCAAGCACCGCTCCAAGGCGTCGAAGCGCTCGTCGCACAAGTCGAAGAGCCGTCGCTCCAAGGTATCGACTGAACTCCAGATACCCCCCAGCCTGCCCCACTTTTGTATCTCGGCTCCCTGTCGATCTACAGTTGTGTAAAGCATTCCAAAATACTCGCCAGAGCAAGACGAACATTTTGGTATACTTTACACAACTGTAGATGAACAGGAGCCGAGATCAAAAATTGGATGCCGGCTGGGGGTGAAGATCAAACTGCACTCTAACCTAAAATACTCGTTGAGAAACGCTCGAACAAGTCGCGAAAGAGGAGCACCTCTGCCGTTGGCTCGTACGCTCCGGCCGGCTCCGACGTCGACGAGGCCTCCTATGCCTACATGATCTGTGCCAAGGTGGCCGTCTCGCTGCTGTGCCTCGTGCAGGCGTTCTTCGTCTGCTACGTCTTTATCGGGTTCATCTTGATCGAGAAAAGTCTGCCCGTGTCCACCGGATTGGTACGATACGGATGATACCAAAATTAGAATATTTTCAGCTCGTGAGCATGCTGCACCTGATCGTCATCTCGCTGTCGGTGGAGATTGTCGTCTACTCCACCAAGCGTACCTGCTCATCTACCGCTTTCTAATGGAATCTTAGAGCTTTGCCTGTTCGTGATGGCCTCCGACCTGTGCTGCGTGCTCACCTCGTTCCTCTACATTGCCATCAAGGAGTCGGCCGAGCGCGAGCCGGGCTACTCGACCATGCAGAGCCTCGAGCTGCTGCGCAACAGCGTCGTCGTCACGGCAGAATCGTGTCTTCTACTGGTAATGGAAGTTTGAGCTTTAAAATTCGCGGTGAAATTTTGCATTTTGTCTAATTTTAGCGATTTTTCATACATTTTCGAACAAAAAGCTAAGATGTTCTAAATTTTTTAGGGTGTAGATTTGTCGGAAGATAATGTGAAATTTGTTAAAACTAGCGTTATTTAATTATTCCGCCTCTACAGAGTCACCCGCAGAAATTTGCTTGCTTTGCTTGCGCTTGGAAGCACCGGACCCAAATCACAATATCTCGGCTGCTTGCTAAGCAATCCTGTAAAGTATACCAAAAATACTCTCCAGGGCAAGACGAACATTTTGGTATGCTTTACAGCCCTGTAGCATACCGGGTTACCCAGATACGAGATGTGGGCGGCCAAATAGCTGGCCTGGGTTCGACTGCCTTTGAATATATGAATTCTTCAGGTTTATTCACGCTCAGTGGTAGCTACAGTATTCGGGGAGCAATGGAATTCGGGGAGCAATGAGACAGAGGGACTGGGAGAGATGGCAATCAGGTCCGAAGAAAGGACCGACAATGACCGGGAGAGACTAGCGTCTCTGGAGTTTCGCTCCTTAAATGTGGGGAGCTTCAAGGTTACAGTCGGGCAAACGGCATATCGTTATACAATGGCTTATTGTCCTGGGAAAGACAATACGCTGGGTCAAATCAAGGAATGCTTTAGCTTCTGACAAAGGGAAGTAGAATCAGGCTAGGTTTTGGTCGCCTACAAAAGGTGGCAGGTGAGTGATTCTGGATTCTGGCTTATTGACAGCTGGAGGCATTGGCAGCGTATTGGTTTCATCGGGCTCGTCTCGGCATTGGTCGTCGGAAGATCATCTACATAGGGATAAAGACAAACAGAGAGAGAAAAGGGGGGGTAGAGAGGAAGAAGAAGACGAAGGGCATCCGAATTATTCGGTTCGGATGAGTGGGACTGAATCCCGGGTCGCCCACGTGGCAGCGGGCATTTATATTTCGTGCTTACAGTTGAAAATTGGCATTTTAGGGTTGCTTCTGCTAAAAAGGGGTACTTTGTTTGCTATTCAGAGGGTTTTTTAAAGAGGGGCTTTTTATTCTTGTTCCCTCGGTCTACGATCGTCGCGTAGGTTTTGCTTGATGTCGGAGGCTGTGTAGCTGCTATCAGTCTTCTGCGCTGCGGGACGCTTTGTGATATTATCATTGCCTCTTGCCGTTATGCGGCTTGGCTGGGAAACAGCTGGAGGCTGCGGGGATTTGCGCGGGGATGCTCTAGTTTGCTTGCGGCGTTGATTTCTAATCTTGTTTTTAGTCTTAGTTAAGTTGCGTTGATTTTCCAAAGAATGAATAGATTCGTAAAAGGGAATTAAGTGAGTCATTTCTCGATCCATGATCTCTAATTTTGGGATATTTTTCCTAGTTCGTAATTTTTCGAAACATTTATTTGGGATTAAATTTAGTATGGCAGCAATTTTCCAGTCTTTGCGTTGCTTGCTAATTTCGTTTGCAATTAGATTCTCACCTTCGCGAGAGGTGTGAGACTGTTTCGAAATATGAATGTCTGAGGTTTGAGGGGGATAGTGCATTTGGGAAAATTCATGTTTCCATGAGTGCGAAAATTTTTGAATTGGGGCTTGGCTTGTTTCGAACATGAGATTTAATATATCTGCAATGTCCTGAGGGGATTTTTCCTCTAAATTATAGAAAATATGGTCTTCCGTCTTAGTAAAATGAATTGATCGTAAAAACGGATTACCGCCTGTAACTATCTGTGTATTTACGATTGAAACGGCTTCGGCTAGAATTGTTATAAAAACAGTAAATTTGGGAATTTCGTTTCTGAGAGCAATATTCAGGCTTTTCTTTAGGCATTTCATAATTTCTTCGCCTATATTTACAGTATTTTGCGTGCAAGGGTACTTAGGGGGATTCTGCGGTTCCCAATCTATCGAATGCAAGACTAAATTTTCGGCAGTGCCTGGCGCTAATCTGTGCGAAGTCTCGCTTGCCAGTTTTAAAGAGTCAGCTTGGGTGCTGTAGATAAAGTGGGGTGGTCCCCATACAGCAATAAATCGGTGAATGCATACTAGAATATCGTCGGGAAGAAGATTTTGACAGTATTCTGTCCAAATTAATCTAGATGACTTGCATGAAAAAATTACAACATAAATTTCGTCGTATTGGATTGAAGTCTGGTCGTCTAAGATTGATATTGGGCCCAAATATTCAATAGAAACAAATTTGAATAAAATTGATTCGGCTCTACTTTTTCTTAATAAAGGGGTGAAAGCACGTTGATCCTGATTGATCATCAGATTTTGAGCTACTTTGAGAGATTGATTGAATGTGCGACTATTGCCTTCGGTTTTAGTTTCTAAGGAAGGCTTATCCTGGCAAACGATGTTTAGGGGCGTTAAGGAGTTTCTTAGTCGGATTGCAAAGGACTGCTCATTAGTGCAGTGCTTTTTAGTGATTTCGATATTTGAAAGATCAGGTATGGGGTGTTTTGGCGAGTTTACGATCGGGGTCTCTACTTTCTTTTCGCCTTGGTAAATTGAACCTTTCTGAATAGGCCACAAAGATTCTGGTTTTTTTAGGAAGTCCGGTCCTGTAAGCCATGTACTATTTTTCCATTCGGTTACGGTCAAATTTTTTAGTGGCTAAATTAGCTGCGTTGTCGCTTTTTGAACATAGCAAATATCTATAGCGACTTGCTGTTGCAGTTTTTCAACAATTTTCTGCATTTCCATTACATTGCTTCGGTTACCGGCAGTTAATTTATCTGCTTTATTTTGGCAATAATAAACGCAAACATGTGAACTGGACATTATATAGGTTTTAGTTGGCTTAATTTCAAAATTCTCGATTATAGTGTGTCCTAGTCTAATTCCGTTTAGTAGGGCGGAAATTTGTGCAGTTAAAATCAGGGTCTTTTGATTTGGAGGGTTGAGTTCACTTACGGCAGTAATAAAATCGACTATCCGTTTTCCTTTTTGGCGGTTGCGGTGTAAGCTACGCAACCGTGCATGGTTGGATTTCCGTTACATTGAATTATAAGATCGTACTCATCAGTACTAGTCCTATTGTACTTTCGAGGGAATGAAAATTCTCTTACATTAGCTAATTCGTTTTGACCAGGGTTGAAAAGCCGCTTCGCGACTTTTCAACCCTGGCCCCGTCTTGGACCGCATGCTGTTCTACGCTTTGCATAATTGCGCTGAATTCAGATGACCAAGAAAATGAAAATGATTCGCTTCTGACCCTTTATATAGGCGACTTCTTACTTCCGGTCAATGCTAATTTTTTCCTGGCGAAGAGGGTTTTACAAAAACTTAAATTTAATATCGAAAATGGCTGATTTTCATAAATCTGATATGTGGGCAGTCATCCCTAGACCATGACGCACCTAATGACGTATCGTACCCACCCCTAACTTCTTCCCCTATAGAGATACGACTGGAACAACGATACGGAAGTGGATGCAAAGTGGCACACACACGCACACAGACACTATTTTTTTATATATAGTAGGATAAGCGTGAAATTGGGTACTAAGATTTTCGGCGAGAGGGCTCTCGGGTGCCTAAGCTTTTGCGCCTCTCTTTTTAGTAATTTAGCTTGATTTAGAATAGGCAATGCAAATCCAAGTGTATTCGTTTTGATAAGCGTGAAATTGGGTACTAAGATTTTCGGCGAGAGGGTCTCTCGGGTGCCTAAGCTTTTGCGCCTCTCTTTTTAGTAATTTAGCTTGATTTAGAATAGGCAATGCAAATCCAAGTGTATCTGAAATAGATTCAATCCAGGATAGTAATTGATGCTTTGTGGGACCTGATCCCGATGATTTTGGAGGGATATCAAGGCTAAGGGTATCATTTATGGGGTCCCAATCGTATTCCAAAAGTTTTGTTGGCTGATTAGCACACTGATCTCTAGGTATTTGGTTAAATTCGATATTTGATGCGAACTTGTCTAATTCGAATTTGCCATAGTGCCATAAAAAGGTTTTAGCTTGATGATATTTTTCCAGAATATCCTTTTCATCTTGGATTTTAATTACTAGCTGATCAGCAGAGGCTGATTCTTTTAAGGTATTCAAAAGCCAATTTGGCGCAAACTGCTGAAATTTTTCTGTAATCCAGTCAAGTGAAGCCTTTGATAAAGATTCGGCACATTTCAAGCCAAATGGTAGTTTAATGAATTTGTATTGAATGATCTGGTCTTTGCCTTTAGAATTTGTGAGTTGCCAAAAGAAACGTAGTAAATCCTGGTGTTTTTCTGAAATATGGATATTCAGGGAGGGATTTTCTAATATTGGCGGTCAGGACCTTTTTCATAAGTTCTAATTCGTTGTAAAGTTTTAAGAGGATTGGGTCTAAAGTAATTTCCTTCGTATTCAACGTCACTCAGGCTGGTTTTGCCTGTTAGCTTTGCACTAGTATCATAGCAAGGTTGAAGTTGGGTCGTATCTGCGCCTTTAGTAAGCATTAAAGCTGGCATAAAATAGGTATTGGCTGCTAGATAGTCCTTAGGATCAACTTTCTTAATAACTCCTGCTATTTCCATATTTACGATGATTTGATTAGCTTCGCGCCAAAGGGATGGATTTAGCTTCAGGTATTCAATCGAGTAACGTGTTTGAGATAATGCGAAATTATAGTTGCTAGCACTGGGCAAAAATTCTTTTCCATTCTTATCTCTTTTTAGCAACAAATCAACAATTAAATTGCCTGCTTCAAAACGAGTCGTTTCGTTGAAGTTTTCTAGGATTTTCTGATCTAATTTCTGATTACTGGATCCTTTTTATAAACTTTTATGTATTCTGCTGGATCATCACTGTCAGTTTTCTTAGATTTTTCAGTGATAATATGGATAGATTGATGCCTAGCTGTAGAAACATCGTGAATGGCTTTAGGTATTTTTCGCATTGTGCCTGCGGCTAAATAGCCTAATTTAGTGGGTGTAAAGGTAAGTCCATTTTTAAGTCGAAATTGAGGTTTATTTTGATTACCGAATTCATAGATTTCATTGGTGAGGCCAATTCCTAAAAGCATTTCTACTTTTGAATTTTTAGGCGAATTAATTATATCTAGCCTAGGCTTTTCCGGATCATTCAGATCAGTTGTCTCTAAATTCGCAACTTTAATGTTTCTTCCTAGTTGATTTTTGTGAAAATGAAAGTGGATTTCCATTCCTTGCCTAGATTTAAATCAACATGCACTTTATTTGTGTCTATGGATTGTTGTTGGTTGCCTAAAAAGTTCAACTTAATAGAAGTTTTTTCAGCAATAGGAAGTCCAATTTTCTGGGCTAGTTTATCATCAATAAAGTTGGTGGTACTTCCGGTATCCAGAATAGTATGCACTTCATAAGTGCTTCCTGTAGCTGGATTCCTAATATTAATGGGTAAAATTGGTAGTACTGAAGTTTCTTTTGCCTTTTCTTCGGCGTGAGTAGTTTGATATGACTGATGGTCATTAAAGGGATTATATTGATTTTCAAATCGATTTTGTCTAGGTCTCCAGGTATTCCTTTGATTATTGCGGTGATTTGATTGATATGAGTACCTGTCATCTCGCTCTCTTGATGCATTCCGATAAATGGGGGAGCGAGATCTAGAGCTACTTCTGCTATTGGATGACCTTCTGAATCCATTATTTTGGTAATTACTACGGTAGCGAGGTGTTGAGTATTGGTTATTCCAATCTCTGGATCTAGGTTGATTCCAATCTTCTCTATCGGAATATTCATCGCTATAGTCCTGGCTACAGCTATCTGAGTCGTGATCTCCCTCACGATTTTCGTAATCGTCGGCTGAGCCGTGATTTCCCTCACGATTTTCGTAATCGTCGGTTGAGCCGTCCGTTTCTGGGCGAAAATCTCCGTAAAATATTTGTTCTGATTTTTTACCGTTTCCTAGAGGTTTGGAGTAATGAATAGCTAGCTCTTTTGGCTTTATAAGGTTTTCATAAGTTTCTAAAAGTTCTGGTATTTCCATAACGTCTTGTTTTTCCTGACGAAAGATGAGTTCGTTAATTTCTATCGGAAATTTGGATTTTATAATGGTACGCATAGTGGGGTTTTCAAATTCTTGCGTTAATTCTAGTGCGGAAAGTAAAGCTTGAAGCTGATTTAGGGTATTCCTAAGTGATAGAGGTTCGTTGATTGCTGGGGGAATTTCATTGATTTTTTTCGGAAAGTGGCTTTAGCGATCATGTCTGGAGCGCCGAAATTTGATTCAAGAGCTTTCAGAGCTCTCTTGTAATTATTTTCTCGAATTGGATAAATGTCTAGTAAGTCTTTAGCTGGTCCTGCTACTTTATCTTTTAGAATGAGCATACGTTCGAGATCGTCAAGTTTTTCATTCTGATTTAGGCATCGTTCAACTAGCTCTTCCCATTCTGGCCATTTAATGGGGTCGCCGTTGAAAATGGGAATTCTTTCAGTCTTATCAACTTTTCCCTTTATTGGACTTACTTCCATTGTCTGAAGTAGTTGCTTGAATAGTTCAATGTCCTCGACGTCTTCGTATTTATATAACTTTTCATTAATAACTGTATTGCCTAAAAACTCTCTATAGTATTCGATAAATCGCTTTTTAGCTAATTCGTTGGTTTCCAGCAAACCATCGTTTGGATTTTTGTTTTTGAGATAGTATTTTTCGATTTTTTGATAGCGTTTTATTATCGCTTCCTGACATTTTAGCGCTAGGTTGTCAAAAGTTTCAATTTTCTTTTGATAGCTTTTGATTATGTTCAAGTACAGACTCCCTTCTTTTGAGCCTTCTGGGAGCTGCATTAGGTTTTTATAAGCGGCCGATAGGTAACTTGCAAGGTTTTTCAGGTAGTAATGAATGAGTAGCTGGTCATATTCTATTTTCTTTAGCTCATTTTGGCAGCGCATTTCTATATCTTCCTTTACTAAGAAGGATTTTCCTACGTTTTTGGTAGTTTGTTCGATTTCCCCTTGTTTTTCGAGCATGCTTTTTACATCAATAGTCCATTGTTCCATACTATCTATTATTTCGTCCATGTCATCTTTGATTATACTTTCATCGCTTATCGCTAGGTACTTTGCTTTTAATTCAGCGAAATGGTTTTTATTGGCCATCGCGATTTCTCCTTCTATATAGATTTTTTTTTTGGATTTTTTGGGTGATTTTGAGTCTCTAGATGGGATTCCTCGGTCGGTTTAGATAGTGCGGAGATTAGATCTCCGTCTTATTTATGCGCTTTGGCGCTGGCCTTGATTTCGGCAGGGTGGCGTACTTTGCGCCTGGTGCTTACCTCCGTTTTTTGTCTCCCTGCTTTGGGAGATAGTAATCGGCTTCCGAAGGGGCTTCTGGGGCAACAGACAGCAGGTTCCTGAAATTAACCCGGGAAAAAATGGATACCTGGTTGAGGCGTTAGAAGGCGATTCGGCAGACGCTAGCTGCAGCTGGTGTTCCGGAGGAATATTTGAATATTTAGGAATATTTGGCAGTTTAATAGTTCGGCTCGACGCACCAAAATTTTTTGTGGGCGGCCAAATAGCTGGCCTGGGTTCGACTGCCTTTGAATATATGAATTCTTCAGGTTTATTCACGCTCAGTGGTAGCTACAGTATTCGGGGAGCAATGGAATTCGGGGGAGCAATGAGACAGAGGGACTGGGAGAGATGGCAATCAGGTCCGAAGAAAGGACCGACAATGACCGGGAGAGACTAGCGTCTCTGGAGTTTCGCTCCTTAAATGTGGGGAGCTTCAAGGTTACAGTCGGGCAAACGGCATATCGTTATACAATGGCTTATTGTCCTGGGAAAGACAATACGCTGGGTCAAATCAAGGAATGCTTTAGCTTCTGACAAAGGAAGTAGAATCAGGCTAGGTTTTGGTCGCCTACACGAGACATAAACCAAACCTACTCGGCCCTTAGGTGACCAACTTGTGCCTGATGGTCACCCTCTATTCCGAGATCAAGGCCGCCGGCAAAACGAAGGGTTTGATGGACGTTGCTCTTTACACTAGTGCACCTTAGAATACACGGTCAACAACATTGGGGTGTCGCTGCACAAGTACGACATTGAGTACGGGGCCCCGCGACAGCCGGCCGTCAAGTCGAAGCGTGGCCCGATTGGCAAGTTGGTCGCCTACGGGGCCGACTCGATCGGGATGGGCGCTGCAAAGGTATGGTTTCCGTTAAATAATTCAAGGACTTTATCATTTGTTTTTAGAAGGAGGACGTCGAGGCGCCGAAGGACAATTCGGGAAGCTGCCGCCGCAAGCCGGCTACCGCCCCGGAGTCGAGCTGCAAGACGGCCCAGCCGGTCTCTGGAGGATTGGGTATGCCATGCTATTAAATGCCTTAATAAAGTGAATAGATGCTCAATAACAAAATCAATAGGAATAAAAGTAAAAATAAATAATACTAATAGCAGGCAAGATGGCCAAGCTGTAGTCCCCTCGTCACTTACTGTATCTCGGTTCCCGTGTAAGCTATAGGGACGTAAAGTACACCAAAATGTTCGTCTCGATCTGGCGAGGCTTTTGGTATACTTTACGCCTATGTAGCGCACCGGGATACCGAGATACACGAGCCTGAACTGGGCACGGAAAACGCTACGCTGCGCTCCAGTGCACGCTCAACTGTCCACGGATGATGTGACTTGGTTTTTCCCAACGGAAATTTCCCGATTTGTCCAAAAAAACGAGCTTTCTCTCAAAAAAATTCAAAAACAATAAAAATTTGATTTCCTGGAGAAATTGCACAAATGTGTATCGTAAATTAATTTTGACTTGTATGGGAAAAAACTAAAAAAAGCTTTGAAGTCGCAAAAAACTGTATTTTTAGAAAATGTTAAAATTTCGTTTAGGCGAATTGTCGGCGCGCCAAAAGACGTCGTCGCCCCCGAAGACGGCCATCGTCATCCCCTCCACCATCTCGGCGCCGACGACTTCGAGCGGGTCAGAACTTCGGGCTTAAAAAGGGCTCAAAAAGGCTTACATTAATCAGAAAAACCGGTATTTTGATCGCCACCAATTCAACCGCTAATTTAGGGCCCAGTCGCCGATGCAGTCGTTGCAGCAGCCGGCGATGCAGTACGTCTTCGACCAGCCCCAGCCACTCGCCCCGCCGCCCACCCCCAAGAAGTAGATGAACATCCCCCCACCCCTCTCGCCACCCGCAGCAGCGCCCCGACCACCAACGCACGAAACTTGATGGTGCTTGATGGCGCTGCCCGATCAGCTGAACACGTCTCCCTAGAGCAGCCCCAACTCCCACAGTTTCGTGTTCCTTATGTATTCCGCTTCTCTGTATAAATATTTTTGGGCGGCTGTTGCGAGAAGAATGTGATCCTACTATATATAAAAAAATAGTGTCTGTGTGTGTGTGTGTGTGTGTATATTTGCATGCACTTCCGTTTGGATGTTCCGCACCTACAGCCTCGGGGAAGGGTTTTTTGGATAGGGAAGAAACGACAATAGGTTTAGAATGGTCCGGAATCGACTGCACACACATAAAAATTTTGAAAAATTGTGGTTTTCGCTATTAAAAATAGGTTTTTGTAAAACCCTGTTTGTTAGGGGAAATTAGCATGCGCCGGAAGTAGGAAGAGCCTATATAAAGGGACAGAGGAGCGGTTTTTCAAATTTTTTTTATTTTTGCTAGAATTCAGGGAGAAACATGCAAATTAAGGACTTTCACAGGTCCTGGACGGGGCCAGGGTTGAAAAGCCGCGAAGCGGTTTTTCAACCCTGGTTTTATATAAAACTTCATTACCAAGTGCTTTTAATGGCATATTTTTCGCAAAAGGCAAAATAAAGACATTTTCGGTGGTTTTCTACTGGGTGTGCCGAAAAAAGCTACCCCCCTCCAGCGGCCCGGAGAAAGCTTGGAACGGCATGGTTTTGCACGATTCGAAAGCCCTGGAAATAGCGAGAAATTTACACTTACACTTACACACTATTACACACCTAATGACGTATCAAACGTACCTCACAAATCGTGCCCTTTTATAGGATTTCTTCGACGCCATTCGATACAGCGTCAAAAAAATATACCAACAGTTTTAATTTCAGCCCGAAATAGGATAAAATAAAATAGTTATGGCAAAAATGTTCTAAGTTTTCTAAATTTGCTGTTGCCTTCTGAATTCGCTTTCTAGGTCCGGTTCCCCGGTTTTTATTCCCCCGGCCAAACAGAACAGTATCAATAAGTGTAAACTGTTAGTAAGATAAATTCATGCTTTTCAGCCATTCGAACGCCATCGAGATCGTCCTTGTTCTTTGCTAGTTTCTCTTTTTTTTGTACGATCGCAAGGTTCAGACACGAGATGGGAAAGGGGGCAGAGTGCAGAGCGGAGAGAGAACCACGGGATAGCCAGAGAGCAGAGAGAAACGAGAGAGCACAGAGTAGCTCCCGTCTCGTCTGCCTCGACTCACACGACCTCCTCTCTCAATCATGTGACCCGATGGCATCCCTTTCTACATCCGCTTTCTCCTCTGCTTTCACTCATTGAGTCTCACCCTCCCTTCCTTGTCCCTTTAGCCCCTCAGCTGATCGCCGTCCTCCGGCCGTGCCGCTAGTTTTTCGCCGTTTTCTCGTAATTATCGATTTTCCCTCCATTGTCATGACTGTGGCGATGAACTTTTGGGCGTTGCACAAAACATTGGGCCATCTGCCGTTTTCCTGGGACGTGAAAATGCGGTTTCAATGGTGCTTTTGCTAAAGAGTGACCTAAATACCGTCTTAACTACATTAATGATACCTTTTTGATGATAAACAGCTGTTACTACTTTATAACTTTTGTCCGTTGACGTTCATTATTCTGAAACCACCGACTATCTGCTTAATTTAGTTTTTTACTTCCTTGCCTTTTTTATAGCTATCCAGGTTTTGTTAAAAGTAATAAAAGCCAAGCTAAATAGACAACAAAGTATACTTGAACTTTTTCTTATGCCTTTTTATCTAGTGCCCTATTCAAACACTATTTTAGTCGTCTTTGATAGCTTCTTGTTTTTGTTATGATCAATTTTTCATTTTTTTAAAATCTATATTCCACTTTTCCTTTCAATTACGACACAAAACTGTTGACACCCCAAACGGAAAGCCGCCCTCTATTTCATCAAATGTTTGTCGCCTCCTCCCAAAACCCCCCGCACCTTTCCCCGTACAAATAACGCATTGTCATCTTCAGAATAACACCCCCGAAATGTCGTCTGGACCCCGGAAGAAGGCCCTCCTGAAAGTGATCATCCTCGGCGACTCGGGCGTCGGCAAGACGTCGCTGATGAATCAATACGTAAACAAGCGCTTCTCTAATCAATACAAGGCGACTATCGGTGAGTTTTCGGCGTTAAAGAAGAGTTGTTTGTTATTTTAGGCGCCGATTTTCTAACAAAGGACGTGATGATTGATGATCGTTTAGTGACAATGCAGGTACGATTGAAATCTAAAAAAAACGTATTGTTACCCGCTTTACAGCGATAGAAGTGAGTTTTTTCACTTCTAAAAGGAGTAGCAAACTGAATTTTTACACTGGATTTTTCTATATAGAGGAAATAGCAATATCTGAAGTTTTTCTAAAAAAAAACAAGAAACCACGCGATCCAATTACAGATCTGGGACACGGCCGGCCAAGAACGCTTCCAGTCGCTTGGCGTAGCATTTTATCGAGGTGCCGATTGCTGTGTATTGGCGTATGATGTCACGAATTCGACGTCTTTCAAGAATCTCGACTCGTGGAGGGATGAATTCTTGATTCAGGCTTCCCCCCGGGACCCTGAACATTTTCCCTTTGTTTTGTTGGGGAATAAGGTGGGTTCAAAAGATCGCTATGCCTAGGAATGCAATTAAAAACTGCTAAACGGGCATTTTATACTTATTAACGGTATACGCCCTTTAATGGAGTATCTGTTTCAGGTAGACCTTGAGCAAAATCGTGCCATCTCGACAAAACGGGCGCAAACCTGGTGCCAGAGTAAGAACAACATTCCCTATTTTGAGGTGAGGATTAGATTCACTCTTTTTTAATTTATGAAGTATTAAACCCTATATTTATTACAGGTTTCCGCAAAAGAGGCCGTCAACGTCGAGTCGGCGTTCCAGACGATCGCGCGCGACGCGTTGGCGCGAGAATCGCAAGACACACAGGATTTCCCGGATTTCCCAGATCAGGTGGGTGCAAAGAAAAGTTTTCCGGGCTCAGAATTGTTTGGCTTTCGATCCAATTTATAGAGTTCGAACAGATATAAAAACTGTTGTAATAGAATTTATAGCGTGTTTAATAGTCATTTCTAAGACTTCTAGAGCTTTAGAAAAGAAAAGAATTGATCAAAAGCGCGAATTTTCAATTTTGCTCAGTGTTTCGACGGTCCAATGCGAAAAAGGCCAAGTTGTCAGCAAAAAGAATAGAACGTTCAGTTTAGCTAATTCAGCTAATTTAAAATAGGATCCAGAGCTGCGGAAAAAAAGAGTACAACGTAAACATAAAAAACGTTTCAGATTCGCCTCGACGGCGGCAACAGCGCGCGCAACCAATCGGGCGGCTGCAATTGCTAAAAAAACGGGCCCCTAGAAAAAACAAAAAAGTCCATTAAATTCAAGAATTACTTCCAAAAAGCAGTCCGTCAACGGTAGCGTGTCGGTGCTCGAAAAACTCCTGGAAAAAGCTTTGTTGCCCCCGGAAAAAGTTGTCCCCATCACCTCCACTTGTGATATAAAACGATGTTTACCCTTTCAATATAGCCATCATCCCCGTTTTTGATGCCTTTTTGTATTGACACCTTTTTCAATGTAATTTGTATGTATGCCCGACGTTAGCTTCACAGTTTGTGTGCGTTTTTTCGTGGAAACTTCTGCCAATTTGTCGCCAATAAATCATGCCGGTTCCCAAGAACTTGTAGAAGTTGTCGAGCTTTTTTTGTTTTGCACTTGAATTGAAGGCGCAGGGTGATTCAGAGAGTGACGCGCAGGTTTGCGAGTCAAAATAATACAGCGCTTTGGAGTGTACATAGTAAACCTTTGTAGGAATCGATGAAACTGGAAAAATTATAACGTTTAGGGAAGAAAACCCTGTTTTCCTAGCTAAAAGCTTATCAAAAATCGCATAAACACAGCAAAAAGTACAGATTTTAGCTTGTAAAAGCCTTTAACAAGGCTAAAAACGCTCTAATTATGTAGAAAAATACTTGCGCTTACTTTTATTACTTTTTAATCCAACTTTTAAATCATACAACGTGAATTTACGGACCATTTTTCGGACTCAAACCTGAACAGTTACAACTTTCCGCTTAAATAAAACGTTTGAAATGCGTAAAATGCGTAAAAAAGCTGTAAATAAATTACGCATAAAAAGTATAATGGTGTCCATTCTTCCGTGAAAAAGTAGGAGATATATGCCACAATCCAAGGCATCCACAATTTTTTCGTTGCCCCTCTTCGCGCTGAACGGGTCAATAGCTTGCAGGGGTCGGCCTCTCAACGAGGATAAATTGAGCAAGAAAATTACGCCAGCGATTTCTGCCTTCCTTAACTTGTATTTATACATACCATTTACGATATTTTATATCCATTTATTACTCTTTTTGAAACATATAACTTGCCCAGATGTTACCAGAAAACGACCTTTTCGAATTTCATCGATATGGGTATACATTAATGACCTATTGACCCTGTTTATTGGTCTTTCAAATGCCATATACGCATCGCTTACCTGCATTCTTAAACCATCTCTTTTTATACCTCAGTTGCAAAATATTTCATCGGTATTCCTTTCAGAAATCGGCTATATAATGTCTTCCGCACCCCACAAAAAGGCGCTCCTGAAAGTGATCATCCTCGGCGACTCGGGCGTCGGCAAGACGTCACTGATGAATCAATTTGTCGATCAGCGCTTTTCGAATCAGCATAAAGTGACGATCGGTAGTGTTATTCTCCTCGTTTTATCCCATTTTTTCAGGAGCCGATTTTATCATGAAAGACATGTTGGTTGATGGTCGCCTGGTGACAATGCAGGTAAGCGAAAAACTGGCTTACAAACCTTTAAAACGTATTAAAAATTGAAACTTTTCGTCGATAATTGGCCCTTTTTGTCGCAAAGAATATTTATGATTCTACGAACTAGGGCACCCTCTCATCTGGGACATTGCAGATCTGGGACACGGCCGGCCAAGAACGTTTCCAGTCGCTTGGCGTAGCATTTTATCGAGGTGCCGATTGCTGTGTATTGGCATATGATGTCACGAATTCGACGTCTTTCAAGAATCTCGACCCGTGGAGGGATGAATTCTTGATTCAGGCTTCCCCCCGGGACCCTGAACATTTTCCCTTTGTTTTGCTAGGAAATAAGGTGGGTTCAAAAGTGTATTACATCTTTTTAAACCACTAACGAATATTGGTGGCAAAACTAGGGCACTTTAACGTTATATCCAGGCTCTTAACTTTCAGGTGGATCTCGCGCAAGACCGTGCGGTCTCGAGGAAAAAAGCCGAAGCGTGGTGCCAGACAAAGACCAAAATGCCCTATTTTGAGGTACGTATCTACTACTCCTATTCTACCCTTTTAAGGTATCCGCGAAAGAAGCTGTCAACATCGATTTGGCTTTCCAGACGATTGCGCGGGCTGCCCTGGCACGGGAATCGCAGGATACACAGGATTTCCCAGACTTTCCGGCACAGGTAGGCTGCTTAAGCTTACGTGTGGCTTGGCTTCGCTAAGACATGGCTTAGGCTTAGCTTAGGTTGAGCTTAGGCTTAGCTTAGGCTAGGCTTTGGCTTGCGTAGGTTTGGTTTTTGCTAGACTTAGGCTAAGTTTTTGGGTTAGCTTAGGATAGCGTAGGCTAGACTTGGGCTTGGGTTAGACTTCGTTTAGGTTTCGCTTAATCTTGGTTTAGGCGTGGCTTAGGCTTCGCTTAGGCTTGGCTTAAGCTTAGCCTTCTCGTGGCTTGACTTATTCCTGGCTAAGGCTATGCCTAACTAAGTTTCACTGAAACTTTACGCTTTAGTTATTAATCATGTAAAAAAATATTGATGCTTGGTTTTTATGATCTTGTTTTCCAGGTACTACTCGACTGCGGGAATGCTAAGAGTTCCAGCTTCTGCAGCTGCCAATGAAAAACGGGTGTTCAAATCGATTCAATTTTTAAGTGTTTATTCTTTTTGCGATCAATAACATACTTTCAAAAACAATTCAAGGAAAATATTAAACATTAAATAGACTGCTACACACAAAAATATATTAATTTATTGCTTAGAACTGGATTGCCGAAGCGCTCCAAAAATCTGGAGGCCGCTTTCTACGTTTAGAATTTTGGTGTGTCGACGCACCTTTAAACGCACTTGGAACGGCGAAAATCGACCCCTTCTGTTGACAGAACAGACAGAAAGACTAGCTTTCTAGACAGAAACCTAGCGTAATACTTAACGTCTAGCTTTCAAGATGCTGTAAAAAATAGGTCGATTCTCGCACGCCCAAACCTTTCTATGCTCTGGTATCACACGCACACAACGATTCGCAAAACTTGCTGGCGAGGGCGCAGAACTGCTGCTCTCTCCAGTTGATGCACAGCTTTGAGCGCGCTTCGGGGCAATCAGGCACTAATGGCGCTCTCATCTCGGTGTTGGCAGTGAATGTTGCTTCCGTTGAGCTTTCGCGTTGTGGGGTCGGGGGTCGCGTGTAGATTTGGACGTCTTTTAGCGGTTTCTAGGGTTGAGTTCGTTGGAAATGGGGTTCTTTCGCATTATCGGGGGGAGTTTCTAGAAACCAATTTTTTAAATATAAAGAGCGGACGTGTTTTAAACTGTCATTGCCATTGTAAAAGGTAGAAAACTTTACAAAGGTTTTTAAAAAACTAAAACATTTCGACCAAAAGTAGCCATTTTTCCTAAAATATCGACTCTTTGAAAAATTTTCAATTTTGAGATAGTTTTTCTAGTTAAAATATAGTTTTATTTTACTAAAATGATTATGAAAATAGTTCCTATTAAGTTACTAGGCATTTCTAGATTAATACAAAAAATTGTAAAATATCCCTAATTGGCTTTGGTTTTCGCAGCAAACGCAACGAAAATTTTTAATGCCAAAAGTCAGTTTTTAAAACAAAAATGACATGATCCATTACGCAATGAAAAGGCAGTGTCACTGCCGCGTTGCGTATCACGTAACGCCGTTGCGTCGGTTGCGTCAGATTCCATAACCTAGCCTTTCCAGCCCCTTTAAACTCACCTTGATAGCCTGCAACGCCTCTTCCAAATCCTCATCAAGGCTTTTCGGTGGTGCCGGAAATCTGGGGCTCGGCTTCCGCTTCCCCGGCCCACCATCATCCGCGTAGTAGTCTTTTGACTGATCCTGGAAACCCCCAAAAAATTTGACGATCTATACTAGACTTACATCCAACAACTCCATAATCATCAGCTTGATCCGCTTCAGCAGCTCGGTGCTGATCCCCGTGAACTTGGCGCCACCTTCGTCAGGGTCGTCGACGGCGCTAAGATTTTTGCTTAGCATACGGGCGTACTTTGGTGACTTACGTATCCCGTTTTGGCAGCAGTCCATCGCGATACATTTTGAGGTATTCGGTGTAGGTGAGGGGAGGCGTGATTTCTAAAGTTTTTCCCAACTCATAAAATATGCAAATTGAGGTTTTCGGAGTTTAAAAATAATTTTGTTCAGTGATTTTTCGAGGTCACAACAACTTAAGTTGGTAAAAATGCTATCATAGACGCTTTTTCGCGAATAATTGGCGAAAATTAGCTTAAAAAATACTTTATAGGGCTCTATGATTTATGAGAATTTCCTTGCTAAATTTTCAATTTATCCGATTACGATAGCCAAACAACCTACCGGGCTCATAAAATTGCGGCGCAGGCGTGGCCTTGAGTGCGATGATGACGATAATTGTGAGTAGACAAATCGAATTTACAGCTTAATTTTAATTTTCTTAGGCACCGCTAGAGCTGACCTGTTAATATGAGGACGACCATCAGCCAGTTGCACATCGTGGGCTTTGGCGGGCCAAGGGTGACCACTTCTCGGCTCATTTCTGCGCGATAAATTTAATGAAATGTCATGATTGAAAAATTGACTAAAAAGAAGAATAACTAAAGATGGCAGTTTATAAAGGCACCAGGGTCGAAAGTTGGCGTTTGTTAGAGAAAGGTGTTTTTTATTGGGACACCCTGTAAAGACACTATTTTTTCCTAGATTTAGTAGGATACTTAACAAAAGAAAGCTTTATAAACCAACCCTTTAATCGATTCTAATTGTACCTGTTGAAACTTCGGAGATTCAAGCAAAAGGTTCTCTCACGGGCGCAGGAATTGTGGGCGCGGTGCCGTGGTGGGGTGGATGGCATACAGCCGGTCCGTTGTCGAACGGCTGCCCGGGTCTAATTGGACGGCTCTCAAGCCACGGTAGAGAGGGGGATCACATTCACACATGATCACGGCAACCCTCTCCATCATCAACATGCCATGATTCACAGTAAACTCTGCTGGCAGGGGGTGGGGTGGGAATTGGGACAAAGCGGCTTCTCCCTCTCCTCCCGTCGGCTTCTCGTCAGGCGATTCTAATGCGGACTATACAACGAATGGGAAGAAGGTACAAATTCTTCCTAAACAGCATCACTACCTAAATCACCCATTGACGCAGAGAGATGAAGGGTATGAGACAGACCCAGAGGCCCTTAAGCGGCATCGTTCAGTTGGGTTTTAAAGGGACGCGTAAGACTCAGAGCACTGTAGTCCCGCTTCACCGTCCCTTTAAAGGATGTGGCCACTCCCAGAGAATCGACTCCCTACCTCGCCTGGATCTAGACAACTTCGCCCTGCGACAAAAAGAAATCGCCTACCAGCTTATGTTCAACTTTGCTAGGTTTAGTTTAGCTTAGGACCAGACTTTGCTTATTAGGCTTAGGCCTAGGTTTGGCTTAGGTTGGGGCATAGGCATAGGCTTAGGCTTAGGTTTGGCTTAGAATTAGGAATGGGCTGAGAAGCAGGCTTATCTTCAGCTTAGGGGCTAAGGGTTAGGCTTAGCTTAGACTTAGGTTAGGCTTAGGATTAGCTTAATCCTAAGTTAGGTTGAATTCAGGCATAGGCTTATGCTTACCTTAGACATAGCTCAGGCCTCGACGGTAATTAGGTTAGGCTTAGGCTTCGGTTAGGATTAAGCTTAAGTTAGGCTTAGTTTTAGGCTTACGTTTAGGCTCAGGCTAAAGCTTAAGTTATGCGAAGTCAGACCTGGGCTAGGCATACTACTTACGTTTTTTTTCAGTTAGTTTAGACCTTGCCTAGCTATTGCTTCACTGGCTTGCCTAGCTTAACTTCGCCTTGGTGTAGATTAATCCTAATCTTGCACATTTCCATTCTCTGTCCATTTCAGTGTGCTTATCCCCAGCCATCTTTCATCATATATTTTATACTCTATCGCAAAGTGACAATGTAAAAAAGGGCTGAGTGGGGGGTGAACACGAATCTGTACGAGCAATGCGATGGGGGGAGCTGTGATCACATTTTGAACTGGGAATCTGAGGGGAGCTGGGATACAGAAAATAGGTAGGACTAGAAAGGCCTATGTACAATCACAATCACCGGACAAGGGGGAGGGTACGGTAGTTTTGGCACGAAATAGAATCGAAGGGTGCGACCAGACAGGAGGGTACCGGTATATGGTGAGGTTTAGGCTAGGGTTAGGCTTGCGCTTGGGCGTAGGGTTGGGTTAGGCTTGGGCCTGGGCTTGGCTTAGACTTGGCTTAGGCTGGGCTTAGGCTTGGGTTTGGAGTTTGGGTTTGGGCTTTTGGGCTTGGGCTTGGGCTCGGGCTTAGGATTTGACCAGGAAATAAGGCCACAAAATGAACATAAATTGGGCATGCGTTAGGTTGTGGCCTAACGGAATTCGCTTGAAAAGCTTAAGCTTAGGTTTAAGATTAGGATTAGGCTTAGGCTTAGCCTAGGCTTAGGAAAAATATAAGGCTTTCAGCGACCCAGCTCATGGACGACGTGCAACACTTCAGAAAGGTCCAGGTTGTCGGAGGAGATATATGAAAGGTTCTGGAAAAATAATCGATTACGGTGGATGTCTAATTACCGTAATACTAGATAGCAACGCGGTGATGTTGGCCATCCGATTGGCGGCGGCCAGCTCGCCCCGACCCCGGGCCGTCACCGTCTGCAGCAGCTCCTGGTAGTAGCCCCGACCTGCTTCGAGTCGTTGCACACCCGTTGGCGAAAGATTCGGCAGATCTGAAGGAGTTGGATTACATTTCGAAAATCTGATTTTCCACGGTATTTAGTGTGAGAGAGCGAGAGAGAGAGAGAGAGAGAGAGAGAGCGAGATAGTGAGTGAGTACTTACCGTCGGCAAAGATGAAGAACAACCCGGCAATCGTCGCCTCATCCTCATCAAGTTGCAGCTCCTCTAACGGCTCTCGCAGCAACACCATCGACTTCTCCGATAGCGAATGAAGGTCGTGAAGTGGATGTGGGGCGGGTAGGGATGGGGAGAGGAATGTCCCGTTGCCGTAGCACACTCCGCGACAACCCGCACGAACCGCCCAATTCGAGGTGAGCCACCAGTAGTACGGAGCGAAGCGGCATTTTGCGAGGGACATCTGGCAATAAAATATGGTGTGGAAAGGGAAAACTATGCCTAAACCCAAGCCTAAGCCTATGCCTTAGCCTCATCCTAGACCGAAGCCCGAGCCTAAACCTAAGCCAATCCAAAGCCAAGCTTAAGCCTAAGCCTAAGCCTAAGCCTAAGCCTAAGCCTAAGCCTAAGCCCTAAGCCTAAGCCTAAGCCTAAGCCTAAGCCTAAGCCTAAGCCTAAGCCTAAGCCTAAGCCTAAGCCTAAGCCTAAGCCTAACCTAAGCCTAAGCCTAAGCCTAAGCCTAAGCCTAAGCCTAAGCCTAAGCCTAAGCCTAAGCCTAAGCCTAAGCCTAAGCCTAAGCCTAAGCCTAAGCCTAAGCCTCAGCCTAAGCCTAAGCCTAAGCCTAACCTAAGCCTAAGCCTAAGCCTAAGCCTAACCTTAAGCCTAACCCAATACTCGGCCAAGCCCAAGCCAGACTTAAAGGGATGGGGCGGCATAAGGCAATCGATTACGCGCGGGAAAGAAAATGTCTCTGCGCCTCTCCCCTCGGCGCCCTCTCTCGCCGCGGGACCTGTTGAACCCCCTCCCCAAGGGGGGTTCAACCGATGCCGTCCTCATCTCTTTAAGCGAATCCGAAGCCAAGTCTATGAAACCTAAGCCAAACCAAAGCCAAACCTAAGGCAAGCCTAAGCCAATCATAAGCCAAGACTAAGCCAAGCCTAAACCTAAACCTAAGCCTAAGCCCAAAAGTCTTGACCACTCACCCGATCTCCTTCCTCCATACTCCGGAAATGTGGCAACGCAACGAGTACATCCGCATATAACACAAACGCTCGCCGGAAATCGAGCAAAATATCCTGAAGTGAGGCGGGCCGAGAGCCGGACGGTTCGAGCCGGGTCCTCCTGGCGATGAGGTGCGGGTTGTAGAAGGCGGTGGGAAAGGGGAGAAGCCGCTCTTCCGGCCCTGGACCCCACCCGTCCGCGTCCGTACGGCTGAAGATGTCCCGCATCAGGGAGAGGGTTTCGTGGATTTCCTAAAAGACGCGTTAAAATTACTTATATACGAGTTGTATTTTTACTAAATTATTGTTAGAGTAGATTATTTTTATATATTTAATATTTCATAATCCTTTATTTATCGATTCACAGAAAATGAAATAGATATTTATCCTTATGAACCAATTTTTGTCCATATAAAAATGGCGGAGGTGTTTCTTCTAAACTATTTATTTACTTATCCATAACTTAAAACTTTACAAATTTTAATTGAAAAATCCAAAACTATCTTTCGACCTAAAAAATGGCCGTATTTCTGACCAAAATATCGTTGTTTTTTTTGAAGACTTTTCAAAGCTGGATATAAAAAAGTTGTATTTTTAATTTAGATAGTTTTTCTAGTTAAAACATAGTTTTATTCTACGAAAAAACATTAGGAAAACTTACTATGCTTTTACCAGGAATTTCTTGATTACAACAAAAAAATTTAGTCCCCCCGATAATGCGAAGTACCAGAATTTTGAAGTTTATTAAACCGCGTTTTTAAAGTAGTTTTAGCGCCAAAATCATACCCGCTCCCTGTCGTGCGGCTTGACATCAACACTTGGCAGTTGGTGCTGATAAATGGCCGTCTGCCCATATCCATCCCCTTCAAACGATCCCGAAAAGCCGTGATGAGATGCTTGACGATGGAATGTAGATGCTGATGAGGGTGTTGTTGTACTTGTTGAGATTGTTGGGTCTGTCTGCGCCTCAGCCTCGGCCATTTCTGGTGGAGGTGAGGGTGAGTCGCGCATCCTGTCACGTTCCTCGTCCGCCTCCAGCTGAAATCATCCGGTGGGGGCTGCCAGGGCGGGATGCGTATTCGGGAACGGCAGCACCAGCGGGGGACGTCTAAATCTAAGCCGCTGGCCTGCTACACTACGCCCCGATACTAACAACGGAATGTGGAAGGACGGAGCTATACTAAGGGTGGCATGCGTGTGAGTGAGCGTGTGGAAAGAGTGAAAGGAGTGCAGGGTTACGGAGAAGCTTTGAGAGATTTTTTGGGGCCGTAATACCGACAGACTAGACCCGGGCAGCGCAAAAACCAACAAACAAAAATTCGTAGTACAAAAATTTTGACAGCCAAAATCGCAGATCGAAAAATGCCGACAGCCAGAACGCTGACACTAAAAATCTCCACGCCTAAAATCCCGACAGCCTAAACTCCGACAGCTAGAATCGTGTCGCTTCAAAATGCCGACAGACAGAAATGTCGACAGCCAAAATGTCGAAAGCCAGAATGCCGGCATTAAAATGCCGACAGCCGAAATGGCGACCACCGAAATCCCACCCTCGAAAAGCCCGACAGCTAGAATCGCGGCGCGCCAAAATACCGACAGCGAAAATTCGAACCCCGAAATAATCGAAAAATCAATAAAAAATAATCCCGGCTTTACAGACTCGGACTGACAAAAATGCGAACAACAAAAGCCCTAACTGCTAGAATGCCGAAAGGCAAAATCGCTAGAAACCGACAATCCCGACAAAGGGGAAATGGCGACAGCCCGAGTTGGCAACGGCTTAGCGCTAAGAATGGGTACACCAAACTCTTTCTTTAGCTAATAAACGAAAAAAAGCTGAAGAGACAGAAAGGAGAGACACATAAGAAGCAGCCGACGATACCTTTAGTTGGGCGGCCATCTGTTGTTCTTGCTGGGATTGGGCCAAGTCGGCTTCGCTTTGCACGGCCCGCGGGTTCATCCCGACACGCAGGCACGTTTCTAGCCGGCAAGCTCGGCAGGTATTTCGGTGTTCTAACAAGATAATTTTAAAGGGGCTAAAAAGTTGACCAGGTGAAGAGAGAGAGCGAGAGAGCGAGAGAGAGAGCGAGAGAGAGAGAGCAACACCTAAAACCCACCTTTGGAAACCGGGCAATTTCCGCCAAATCGGCAGACATACGTCCTATTTTTCCATATACTCCGCCGGAAAAATCCCTTACAACCGTTGCACGCATTTACACCGTAGTGCCGACCCAGGGCCTGGAATTGAGCAACAGGTTATCGAGTACGAGACTGAACTACTTACACTGTCTCCACACACTGCGCAGTACAACCGTTGCTTCGTCTTTGATTGGGAATTTGGGGTCTGAAAAAAGAGATTTTTGTGCCGGTATACGCTCATTATCTCGCTCTCGCTCTCTCTCGCTCTCTCTCGCTTTCTCTCGCTCTCTGTCTCTTTCCTTCCGTTCTCTCCCTCTTCTCTCTCTGCTCTCTCCTCCGATTTCTCTAGCTCTCTCTCTCTGTCTCTCTCTTTCTCTCTATCTCTCTCTACCTCTCTCTAGCTCTCTCTCACCCGCCATTACTAATTATTACAATGCAAAAATTAATCCGGTTGAACCAGCCCCGGATTACGGTAGCAAAAAAACAGCGTTGAGCAACTCGAATAATCAGACGCGTGACTCAGAGCGTCGGCGGCCGCGAAAAATTAATGAGTTTCCGTGTTTTGTGGTGTCTAGGTGACTGCCCTTTCCCTCAAACTCTCCAAAACTTACCATAGAAGCCGGTGGCTGGGTGGGTAAATGTAGACCGGGCGTGCCGGGGCTGTGTAACGAGGCGTGTGGCGGACCGGGAAGTCGCGGAACGAACGGGGGAAGGGCGGTAGAGGGGCCAGCCTGGAATTCATGGGTTTTAAAGGGATTCGTAAGGCACAAAGAGGAATTTTTGGCGTTTTTGAGGTGTAAAAAGTAGGAAAACGCCGGTATTACCTGAGGCCAATGCACAATCCCGCCTTGACCCATCGATGAGAGCGGAGAATGTTGATGATGCCCGATTCCCCCTAGTGAAGTCCCTAAAAAAGCACCCTTCAAAAACTAATAGTCCGCTAATTTTGATAAGGAAAAGCGCGGCAGAGATTCCGCAACGATACGCACCGGCGCTGTGAACAACGTCAGCAGTATCGTCGCGCAATTCGCGTACTATTAGAAGCCTAGCAAACTACAAACTATAGCTAACCTATCGACGGATAATTCGAACCCATTGGGGTGGGAGGGGTGATGGGATGGGGATGATGGGTGAGGGTAGAGGTTGAAGGGGATATGGTGGGCGGTGGTAGATGACCAGCTGGGAGACCGGACGTCCCGGGTTGCACACCGTCCGACATCTGTAATTATTGCAGTTCGTTGGACTTTTTCTAGCTGGCTAAGCCAAGTCACCAGGAAGGGGTTAGGCTTACAAGGAGAGATTTTCGAGTCTCGTCGGGACTTCGCGACGGGACCAAGCCTATATTGTGAAGAATTTTGCCCTGATTTCGAATATGGTTACCATATTTGCGGAATACCATTCTACAAAAACCATAAACTATTTAAACCAAAAAAACCACAATTTAGCAAATTTTGACTTGATTTAATAATTTAAAAGTTTAAAGGTCATGCAGAATTAAAAATTATCTATGAACTGTACCATTCTAACCAAAAATTTTTATGCCCTTAATTGTTATCTAAACTTCCAAGGCCAAAGCATTTTTAATGACGTAACTTATTCGATAGAGATTTTTTTCTGAACAAACGGCAATTTTTTTCCTTTATAACGTATGCCGAAGCCCTTTTCGTCCTTAGAAATCAGATGATTTGTCGCGTTTTTTTTTTTTTGAATCGATCATATCGTCCAAGAAATGGCTATTCCGCAAAAAACGGCAACCATCTTCGGAATCAGCGTAAAATTTTGCAGAAGATGGGCTTGGTCTCACCCCAAAGTCCGGATAACACTCAACAACGTCTCCTCGTTAGCTCGCCTGGTGCGCTTGCGCGCGTTGCGTGTCGCTGCTATCCATTCCTCTCAGTTTCCCTCAAAGTAACTTACATGAAGCGTGGGCGCAATGTGGCTGAGCGGTATCTCATGCTTTGGGTACGAAAATTTCAGCTCGCCAAAGGTGAGGGCACGATCGCGGAACGCCACCTAAAATAACATAAATATTAAAGGAAGAATAAACATAAAAAGATCGCTAAAGAGAGCCAAAGTTGACCTCGAAGTCCATCTCTTCTTCCGGCTGTGGTGGTGGCCGAGCCCTTCTGGCGTCCCGCGTCGGATCCGTTTTGGCGAACTGTAGGGGGGCCGTCGTGAAGAAATGAGCGGGCGCTGGAAAATTGAACGGTTATAGCGGTTAGGATTAAAGTCTGGACGGACATAGAAAAGTATAAAACCCCCCCCCCCCCCCCCCCCCCCCACAAAAAGAAGAAAGCAAAACCCCCCCCCCCCCCCCCCCCCCCAAATTGGTTTTTGTAAAAGTCCGCGGGGGCGAAGAAACCCCCCCCCCCCCCCGGGGCCCCCCCCCCACCAAGGGTTGGTTAGCCCCGGATTGCATAGAAAGTATTAAATGCAGGTGACAGATCTTTTCTTTTTTTTTGAAAAAGCTCGTTTAAAAAGATCTTTTCAGTTACTGCGAAGTTCAGCCAAACTTAAGCTAAGCTTCATGTTAAAATCGGCCTTAATTCTAAGTTGTTTGGAGGTATCTAAAGTTAAGTATCTAAGCGTAAGTCTAAGACGAAGTTAAGCTAACATCCAGGAAAATCTTAAGCCAAAGCCAAACCAAGCCAGCGTAAGCCAAAGCTAAGGCTAAGCCAACCTCAACCACGGCCGCCTCAACTTAAGCAAAGCTAAGCCTGTATCTACGCTGTTTCTAAGTTAAGCTTATTCTCAAAAGCAAAGCTAATCCTGATCCTAAATACATACCTAAGCCATAAAGCAAAGCCAGGCCTAAGCTAATCCCAAGCCAAAAAAACTGCTTCAAAAGGCCGAAAATTTGACGGTTGGACTGATTAATAACCCAACTTGGCTTGTACTTATCCCCTTTAACAAGTTCCAGCTCCCAATTATCCAATTTCCGGAGCGAGGGTGGTAGGGGGGAGGGGGTGTTGTGACGGAGTGTGTGTTTGTATCCCCACGGAAAATCCGGGGATTTGATGGGGGCAGAAATACACAGCGGCGGTAATGTTCCGGGCGGAAATGACCCGATCCGGCTGGTCGTTTCCGGACGGGTGGAGGGGGCCCCTTTAATTAGTCGCTTATTCAGATCAGGGGGGTGGTTTAGGGAGCTTGAAAAGACGAGATTTGGGGGGTGTTTAAAGGGCTCGGGAAGGTCTGGTTATGAATTTAGGCGGTCATGGCTGAGAGCTGGATTTTGGTGAGCAAGACAGCGCCAAAGCCTAAGCCAAACCTAACCCTAGACCTAAGCCTATGCCAAAAATTCAGCCTCAGCATGATCCTAAGCCTAAGCCTAAGCCTAAGCCTACGTCGAAGCCTGAGCCTAAGACTAACCTAAGCCTAGCCTAAGCCTAGCCTAAGCCTAAGCCGATGCCGAAGCCTACGCCTAAGCTTCAGTCTAAGCCTAACTAATATCCTTATACGTGAGACATATCCCTTCTTTTAAATTATATATTTTTTAAATAATTGTAAATATTTCATTAACAAACACGTAAAAAGATATTTTTAAGATTCGACTCTGAGTAATTCAAAATGAAAGCTAGATTGAACGAAATAACGGCAAAAAGGCTTCCCGCAGAACCTTGGCCTCATTTTGGGGTACTAAATCTGCGTCCCCCTATTGCCGATGCCTATTCCTGATGTTAGTTCCCGGAAAATGACCGCTCATTTACGCATTTATAAGCTCGCCTAGCAGACCCCTAAATGGCAGACAAATTGGGGGGCCCCCACAGGTATGGACGTACGTTTTCCGTGGGTTGGAAGGGGGAGCGACGCGGAATCGGGCTGCTGGCCTTTTCCAGTTTTGATTATGGTGTCTATGTGCGTAGAATGGACTGTCTGGTCATTCTTTATTTCTCGTGCGCTTTTTCCTATCTTTATTACGCTCTTTCTATCTCTCTCGCTTTCCCTCTCTCTCTCCCTCTCGGGTATGTGAGAGTCTTGGTGCCAATTAGAAAGTTGTGCCCCTTGGGGGGAACCCCCTGGTTGGGGAAACCCAGTTTTCCCAGGGTGTACAGAGGCGTAAAGTGTACACATAACCTAGGCGTCATTTTAAAAACTAATTTTCCAGTTTTAGAAAATAATTAAAAACTATTAAAAAAGGGCCTGACTAACTGAATTGATTGCTGATGTTTTTGAAGCCTTTCACGGCGCCAAAGCGGGTCGCGCTATGCATTTCCCTACATCGGCAAAATTATTAGGACCTCCGGGGTAAATAGAATCCACAGCGCTGGCTTGTGCGTCCCCTTAAAAACAAAAACATGCCCAAAAACGTCACCAAAGTTCCTTATTACGGTCTTCGCGGATTTTCGGGACTCAGTCAGTCAGCTAATCCCCCAAATCCCCGTCCTCGCAATCGCTTATTAGGGCGGAAAAGCGGATGAGAAAACGTTTATATTAAGAGCACATCATAATCTGTGAAGGGAGAGAGCGAGAGAGTGAGAGAGCGAGATAGATAGTGAGAGAGAGAGAAACCGAAAGGGATAAGACTCCGGATTAACTCCCCCAGACAATTGTTAACTGGGCAATATTGAAGTAGGGGGAAGATTAAGGCCGTCAAGGCATAAAAATTATCGAAAAATAGCTTAAATTACGATGTTTAATCAAATCATAAAATCTAAATTATAGCTAAATTCGATTTAATCCACAAGATCGAGCTATTTTCAAGCTTGCAGGAGTGGAAATCAACGCAAGTGGTCCGCAGGATATTAGGACAACATATAAATGCATTGATCGATCACTACATATGTAATGACTAAGAAGAAGACAGATCATGCTCAAAAAAATCTCTATGGTAGTGCACGAAAATGCTTTTGCCATAGGAATCGGGTGATAAGGGCAAAAATTAACGGAAAATTAACTTTTAGACATCAAAAATTTATAAGGAAAGCCTGGTTTTTGTGTTTTCTTAGATTTTTGCACGCAAATTTGACCGGAAAGTGAGCGCGAAGTTCCTTGAGCGCCACCTGGAAGAATGAGTTCCCCCAATCCGGGAGGGCCAGCATTTTTTGAGGAGAACCGGATTAGCCGCGCAGGGTTTTCCACATTATAACCCAAGCCGAATAGAATCCGGATTATCACCCCCCGGAAATCGATGGCAACCATAATTTGCGAAAAATTCTGAAGGTACGGTAAGTCTTCCAGAAAATAGGACTCCAGAAAGAATTCAATTCCGTTGATCCACAAATCGTAGTGCGTTTTTCGGGAGGTAAAATGAGGCCAGCTGCACTGAATAGAAGGGCCAAGGAGAGGAGGGCCAATCGGTTCTCAGAAATTGAATAGGCAGACAGATAGAAGGACAGACGGACAGACAAAATCCATATACTGTGTGAGTCAGTGGCGGGAGGATGAAAAAAGACAAAACTACCCGGAAAATGCCCATACGCCGGTCGTTGAGTCCTTGAAGTCCTATTGGATTTTAGGAAAATGGTCGCGACGAACGGCGAAAAATGCACTAATAGTTCGGGTGATGTCTTAAAGGGATTGAGAAGTGTCGTTTTTTACAAAACGGAGCTTTTAGAACAGTTGTAAATGGGAAAAGAAAAAAATGGAGGAATGCGAGAGAAAGGCAAAAAAGAGAGAGAGAGAGAGAGTGGGAGCGAAAGCAAGAGAGAATGAGAGTTAGAGAGGGAGCGAGTGAGAGTGAGAGGTAGATAGAGAGAGGGCGAGCGAATGAGGGTGGGAGAGAGCGAGAAAGAGAGAGAGCGAGAGAGATAGAGAGAGAGAGAGAGAGAGAGAGAGGGAAGTGAGAGCGACAGAGAGCAAGAGAGATAACCAGAGCTAGAGAGAGCGAGAGAGTGAGATAGATAGAGACAGCGACGGACGTAAATGCAAAGTGATAGATAGAGATAGGGAGAACACTATTTAATTTAATTTAGACAGCATTTTTTTAGAACTATAGATAAAAAACGCAAAAAAGTGACACAGAAGCAAAAATCGCCCATAAAGCCCAAAGAAAGGGCTAAAAAATTAGGAAAGTCATTGCCGAAAACACCCCAAAGCCCAAATTCTGCATTCACAGAACCGGAAAAAGACAGTTAAAAAGCCTGACCAATTAGGTATCGTAGTACAAAAATAAATATCTGGCTAAATAACACACCCTAAAATGCTAAAATATCCAAGTTTTTTTAGTGCGGGTGACTGGGCAGCGTGACCGGCGACCCCCCGATCAGCTGACCGGTATCTCGCGTGGGGCAGGAAGAGAGAGAGAGAGATTTTTGAAAGTTGTTTCAATCGATATTTACTGGGTGTTGAGGGTGGTGTGTGTCTGCCTGTGTGTCTGTCTATCTATCTCTGTATGTGGCGAGAGTGGTTGTTTACCACTTTGCCCTTTCTATTCCGCTCGCTTCAAAATACACGACGGGGGGAGAGAAGGTGGAGGAGGAGTAAAGGCTGCATGGATCGAGGTTGACGACGAGAGAGAGCGGGAGAGACAGGGAGCGAGAGAGCGAGGCGAAAAAACGGAACGCCACCCCAATGCCCTCGACCCTCAACATCCGCTTCTACCTATTTACGTGTGGTTTTGGCTCTATCTTGAGTCCCCCAAAAATTTGGCGTCTAGCTTATTTTTAATGCATCTAAATTTACGCTAAATTGTTAAAATTAATGGATTTGACTTTATAAAAATCATTATCTTAATGAATAATGGGAAAGAAGATCGATTTTCTAGACTCTGATGCTGTATCTGTGCCTAATTACCATGTGCCATAGCTCATTCGATAGAGCTTAAAATTCAGCACTAATCTCAGCCTTCAAAAACTGCTGAACGACTACGGCATTCGTGTAAATTTGCCCTGATAGGGCCGATTTTACCCATTTTTGCTATCGCTTAGCAAAAAAATGTGTACTCGAATGCCGTGGTTCTTTAGAAATTTTTTTGAAAGCTGGCTTCCCTTCTATATTATTCAATTGAAAATAATATTTCCAGCACTTATGCATACAACAAAATAGAAAGATCAATTGTAATAGTAATCGTGGTAATCAATTTCCCCGCAAATGTGACAAAACTTGGCTGAAAATGCGCATCGAGCCTAGCCAAAAGTGATGGATAGGCGGGGAGAGGGGGAAGGAGATGGTAATTGGGAAGAAAGGGAATAGCAATTGTATACTTGACAGGATATCCCTATCCTGCCTCCGCCTCGCTTGTCTATCTGTTAAGAGCAAGGAAACGGACTCGAGACGGCCCGGGAAACTGGGTCGCAACTTTCGGGGATTCTATTTTTCGGGCGGGCGAATTGTTTATAATTTTTGGAGTTTTTCTGACTTTTTGGGGGCAAGATTTTAAGGAGGAGGAAAGAGAAAAGACGGACAGCTTCTTTATTTTGCTAGAAAAAAGCGAGAGAGAGAGACAGAGAGAGAGAGACCGAGAGAGAGACAGAGAGAGAGAGAGAGAGAGATAGAAGGAGAGAACGAAATAGAGCGAGAGCCGCAGATATAGCATTGGCCAAAACAAATATGTATTTAGTCCTCGATTTAAAAGAGCTGTACCCATCCCTTTAAAAATTAAAATAACTGAAAATCCTCGCGAACCGACGCGAAATTACGGGCGATACGCCCCGCCGTCGCCTGTCAGCTGGTTTTTTTCGGGTTTACGCCTCTCTCTCTCTTTCTCTCTCTCTCTCTCTCTCTCTCTCTCTCTATCGCTCTGTCTCTCGCTCTCTCACGCCCAGTCAAAGCGGCGAGAGTTTCAGGGTATGGAGGGGGATAACACTTTACGACGCGACACACCCGCTCTCGATCGGGCAGCCACACCGCGACTCACAACACAGAGCCCCCCGACTGAATTGGGGCCAATAAAAATCGGGCTGTCAAGAGGTGCAGCACGGAATTGGGGCAAAAGAGTGACAATCCACGGAAGACAACAAAAAAGCAGCAATCCAGATAGGCAGATATAGCTGGGCCGAAAAATGGCTGTCAACCCGATGGAAGAGTTAGAGTTAGGCTTAGGCATGGCTTAGGAATAGGCTTATGTTTAGGCTTAGCTTTTAAGTTGAAGCTTAGACCTGGCTAGACTTAGTTTAGACACATCTTTGTACCTTGGCTTAAAGTGAGGCTCAACTTAGGCTTAGCGTCGACTTATTTTAGGTTTAATTAGCTTAGCCTTTGGCTTACTATTTGCTTCGGTTTAGCTTGGGCTTCGCTTCTCAGACTTAGCTGAAGCCTGGCTTCAAGCCCATCTTAAGGTGGGCTCAAGGCTAGTTGCAGCTTACCGTAGGCCTTATAAGCTTAGGCTTAGGCTTAGGCGTAGCTTATTCTTAGCTCAGGCTTAGCTTCAGTACAGCTTCGCTTGAGAAACCCCTTTAAAGCTGGAAAATAGCCCAGAACGAGAAACGAGCTGAACGAGATGGGCGAGGTCGGGCGTCGACTCAGGCAAACATGCCGGTTGTGAAAACCGTTTTGCCGCGGCACAACCGTTTTTTGGGGGGCGCAAAAATGAATATGCCGAGCCGGGGCATGTGCCAAAGCCCCCCCCGCGAACAATAAGCGGCTACGCGCCACACACCTGTGTCAACGCCCGGGCCCAAAAATGGGGGTCGGTTTGTATTCACGATCAGTAGAAATTGAAAGGTTGGGGGGAGCGGGGGTTGGATCTGGGCTTTAAAGAAGCGGGCAACGTTTAAAAATGGCTATGGGCTCTCTACGGGTCGGGATACACAACGCGTACGCAATGCCGTAAAAGAAGGTCCTCGAAAAAATCTAAAAAATTCCATGAAAAAGACAAAAATTGAATACCTCGCAGGCCTGGTAAGCAGGCCCGTAGGAGGGGGGCAGGGGCCCTGGGCCCCGCCCCGAAATCGGTCGAGGTCCGAAAAATTCATAAGGGGGGACCCTTATGATTTTTAGTTACAAAAATTTTTCTGCCTGCGGCGCTGTTTATTACTGTTTTTCAAACAGTTTTTACTTATATCAAGCCTATTGTTTCAAAAATTTTTGCCTGCGGCGCTGGTTTTTCATTAGTGAATCAATTGATCATAAAAATTTTCGCCTGCGGCGCGTTTTCTGCGTGTTTTCACACCAATTTGAGTGTGGCAAACGCTTTTTTGCTATTTTTTTGCCTGCGGCGCTGTGTTAGCCGCGATTTTGGGGTGTTTGAAAAGTGACGACCGGGGGCGGGGGTCGCCAAATTTTTAGGCCCCCCGAAATTCGGCCTCCGCTACGGGCCTGCTGGTAAGCCTTGGCATACCAGAATCTGGTCTTTTTTTCTCGACAGATCTAGGCTCTAAAACGCGCGCCAAAAATCGCAAGGCAGCACCGTTTTCGGAACGAAAATACGCCGGGCAACGCGTGTTTTGAAGTGACGCGTAATTGTCGCGGCCTACGGATAGGGACATTTTAAAGGGACCAGGAAGATTTGTTAGCTGTGGATTCCCTGAAAAGAAGCTGAATCTTTAGGTTGTCCAGTTTTTTTGGGTATAAATCTTAGGGAACAGCTGTCATTCTCAATTTTTCTGATTCTGAGGTCCCCGGAGAGGTATGCAAAAAATTTGATTCGCAACATCTCGGAGGAGATGGGGCAAAAAAGAGGGTTGACGGGAAGGGATCTGCTCGTAGTCTAAGCCTAAGCTAGGCCTAGGCTAAACCTAAGCTAATTCTAAGCTAAGACTACGTTAAGCTACGACAAAACTAATACTATTAAAATTCTGACAATATCAAAAATACCCTCAAGTTAAGTAAAAAACATGTAATATTTCAAAAAAACCAAACCAACCCGGAAAAGCAGGAAAGTACATGCAGAAATGGGGGGCACTGAAGCAGTCGTGAAAAAGTGCAAGCGGAAAGTGGAAATAGACGGGGGGAAAGGCGGAAAAACTGGGGTGGAAGAAGAAGAAGAAGAAGGGCTTCTCCCTGGGCCCCATGGCCCGTTTTTTTACGGAGAGCATGTGGCTGGCTGCCGCCCCGGGTGGGGGGGTAGACGACGCGTCTGCGCAAATATTCGGGGGAAGCCCCCCTTCTTCTTCTTCTTTCTAGCACTTCTTCTTTTTGCTGTGTGTCTATGCTATAGACGAAGAGAGAGAGAGAGAGAGAGAGAGAGAGAGAGAGAGAGAGAGCTAGAGAGAGAGAAACAAATATATGGAGGCTTGTTGCAAACATATTAAAAAGAAAACTTTGGAAACTCAGAAAATCAGATCTTCCTATGTGAAGAAAGACGGATGGAAAGAGAGAACCAGAGAACCAGTGAGAGAGAGAGCGAAAGAGAGAGAGAGAGAGAGAGGAAGGGAGAGAGAAGGAGAAAAATCTAGCAGATCAAGAACACCCCAAAAAAGCGGAAGCGAAACGAGCAGCCGGCAACTCAACCAATCTCCGGATGAATCCCCGGGGAGTTGAGACCGAAAAACAGCGAATCTTCTCCACGGAAATGAGAGGAAAAGCACAGCCAAGCGACTTGGCTTCGAATCACCCACTCTCAAGCTTCAACGGTATCTAAAAAATGCAAAAAACTAAGCAAAAAAGTTCTATGATCTAGTTTAACCGTCAATTCCTTATAAAATACTGTAATAACCGTTGATGAAACTGGAGCTAAGCATAGACTACGCTATGCTTCAAAGAACGCGCCATTTCTGTGGATTTTAGATATTGAATTTTCTACGCATAATTTAGCAAATGTACTGGTCCCTTTAATAAGATATTTATAGCTCGTCTAGTCTGCCGGAATAGCATGGAATGCTCATGGAGAGAGAGAGAGAGAGAGAGAGAGAGAGATAGACGCAGCCCCGCTCGCCCACGCATTTCACCAGGTACGGCGCGAGCAAACTGCGTACGTGAATCTGAGGTGCACCTGCCGTCCAGGCTACCGTCTTCCGAGTACATGTCACAACTTTTAAAGGTATCTAATCTTTTAAAATCCCATCCAGATTTTCGAGGGCTGCTTTAGAAAAGGGGGGAAAAAAGATGGGAAAATGTTTCTTTGCTCCCCGGCCCTTCAAGCTATAAACTACAATTTTTGCATGCAAGTAAACAACGCCCTTTCTGGGAGGTATAACGCCCGATTTCTAAACAAACCGCCAAATAAATTAGGGCACTGCAAAAAAAATTTGTTTTTGTTAGTGAAAAAGGACAATTGGATGGACAGAACGAAAGACAGACAATCAGAAAAGGGCCGCCTGAAATATGCGACAGTTTATCAAATGTTATTTGGGGGCGCAGTAGCGTCACGCGCATCTTTTCAAAATAGGCGCAAACAGTTTTGGGGGTGGGGGAAAGGACAATCGAAGTGTTTTGTTGTGTTTCTATCTCTCTCTCTCTCTCTCTCTCTCCTCTTTCTCGCTTTCTCTATGCCAGTTATAGTAAACAGATGGCCTGTGTTGGCAGGACGGCATCGGTTGGCCCGAAATTTAATCGATCAAGTTTTAACGGCACTTTTAAAGGCACTGACAAGGTTCGGGATTTCCCGAATGCATTACGCAATAGAGATACACGCCGAAATCGACTTTTTACGTAATATTTCCAATTTTAAATGCTAGCCAACGCGTGGTCGAGGCTCATTAGGCCCCTCTTTTCCCACGCGAAATTCATGAAATTTTAAATCACGTTGTGTCCCTCCCGGAAACGTCATTGGGAATGATCTGTAGTCTAGTATCCTAGCGGCACCCACCTGGTATCGTACCGTACTGTAACGTAGCGTGACGTAGCTTTAATTCATACACTCGTACACTGCTTTGTAGCGTCGCTTGAAGGTACGCTAGCGTACCTTAACGTTGCTATAAGTATCGTAGCGTAGTGTAGCGTAGCTTTACACCAGTACTTTCAAAAAATTATAAATTAGTCAGAAAATATGAGGAATTCATTACTGTAATATTAAGCGCATGAATAATTATTAATGGTAGGGTTTTAATAGTTTTAAAGTAGAACTTTTTTAAACACCCACCCGCCGGAAAAAATTGTTCACCTACTTGAATGACAAGGAAACGAACCTGCAGCCCTATCCACTCCCAGTAGCCACCCCCCATTGAATATTCATATATGGGCATGGGGAGAGAGTGAGAGGGTGTTCCAAACCAAATACAATGGACACACGCACACTATTCAACCACGGCAAAAGTATCCCCCAAAAAAACTGGAGGCTCAAAGACAAAGAACAGGAAGTAGTCGATGGCTTGCGAATTCTGGCTAGAGAATATTTTGTTTATTCAGATTACATGGCCTCCGAGACTTTTCGATGTACGGCGAGTTAGATTAAATGAAGATACGCTATACTACGGTAAGACACCCTTAAGAATCGTAAGATACGCTTGGCTAGACTACATTAGTATACGCTACACTACATTAAGATACTCTAGACTACGTCAAGCTACGCTAGACTACGCCAAGTACGATACGATAAGCTACGGTATGCTACGTTAAAATAGAGCTGCTGCGTGAATATTCGCTATACTATCTTAAGCTACGATACTTTATATTAAAATACGCCGTGCTACGTTAAGATACGTTACGCTAAATTAATACGTCATAGCGATCCTGCCTTAAAGGGCTGCCGACGGCATGTGTCGATCCCCCCTCATCAACGAATTGGCAAGTAGCCAACAGGGGAGAGAGCACGCCCAGGGGAGAGGCGCAGAGGTATTTTCTTTTCCGCGCGTAATCGATTGACTATGCCGTCGGCATCCCTTTAATATAAGCTGTGCTACGCTGAGATACGCTAAACCACGGCTAGCCAGGCCAAACTACAATTTACGAAACCTTACGCCACGAACGCTATCATTTGCGCTCCGTTACGTTTCGGGGCGCTGAGAAACCCGATGCTATGCCGAAAAATGTATCATCGCCGTACAAAAAAGTAAGACTTATGGACGTTAGTGTACCTTACGCTACGGCTAAAGACAGGGTGCTACGTTACGATACGTCGGGCCAAAAGGCCGCTCAGTGACATATACGTACCTAGTACGCTCTACAATGTGACGTGGTCATTAAGTATCGATGCCTAAAGTGAAACTAAATTAGCCAGGAATCGAAGCAGACTCTACCCACCCTATGGCCTAAATTAAGATGGGCAAGAATAGCGAGGAAGACCCTCCAAAATGGAGATTCTCATTTCCCGCACTTCTCTTAGAGCCGACGATGATAGAGAGAGAGAGAGAGAGAGAGAGAGAGAAAGAGAGAGAGAGAGAGGGGACATAAAGAGAGAGAAGATGCAGACGCTGAATCTTTCATCAACTCGCGCCCAACCCAACAGCGTCTGGGGCCATTTTCCGCGGTTTTTTTCGCGGCCTTTCTTAACACTAAACGCGATTTAACTTGCAAGCGATGAAACAGGGTACCAGCTTTGAAACCGGGCCCAGCGATGAAAAATCGGGGCGAGGCGTTGCCGGAAGAAAAATGGGCTTATCAGCTGCAGCCGGAGGGTTGGCGCGTCTGTCGGAAATGGGACAGCGCCGACATAAGCGGAAAGGTATTATCATAAAATTAAAGAAGGCTTTGTTATGCTGAGGCGACGATAGTTAAACAACATAAAACAACAGTCATTTCGGGATGAAGTTAAAATTTTAGGGGCAGCAAATTCAGGCAAAACCTACATGAATTTTGCTGGGTACCAGATGGAGGGGAAGAATAATTTTGAATGCATAATGCAAAACGGGAGGATTTTGCCAAAGTCAGAGAAAGAGAGATAGAGAGCGAGAGAGAGAGAGAGAGAGAGAGAGAGAGAAGGGTTTCTACGGAACGTGTCAAACCGGCTTGCCGGTCCGGTAAATCTATTGAATCACTTTGGAAGGATTCAGGCCCAAAAACATGCGACACATGACAGCCACGCCATGCATCAGCTAAGCTAAGCCATGCCTAAGCCTATACCTAAAGCTAAGCTTAAGCCCTAGCCCTAGCATACCTAGCCGCTATGAAAGCATAGCTAATTAGAGGTGGCGTCTAGTCTAGACTTCCCGCCCTGCCAATCAGAACAAAAACCCCCGCGATAAGCCATCCACACGGCAAAGACAAAGAACCGTGTGCAGCCCCCCCCCCTTTTTCCACCTTTTTTAGTCCCACCCACACGTGGCTCGGCAAATATGCCAACCATTTTGGAGGCCTAATTGGGAAAGGGGGTGGGCGAATAATTGGGAGACGAGATGCCTACAGGGATTTGGGAGGTCTTAACGAGAAGAAACAGGTGGAATTGATGGGATACGGTGGAGGAGGATTTTCTTGGGAGGTTGCTGTTACGGTAGCATGAGGTAAGGAGGGAGAGAGAGCAAGAACGAGAGAGGGAGCAAGAAGAGAGAGACCAAGAGTGAGAGAGAGAGGTGCAGAGCGAGAGATAGGAGCGAGATACACAAAGTGAGAGAGATATTTCGCCAAAACGGGAGAAACAGATAAGTTAGAGATTCGTCTGATACAAAGATCGAGAGGTGTGTGAACGAGAGGATGAGAAAGAGAGCGAGAAAGATATAGCATGAAAGTGAGAGAGAGAGCGAGAGAGAGTGAGAGAGAGAGAGACGGCGACTTCTACTTCAGGGATCGTAATCCATTACGCAATCAAATGGACTGCGCGCGTTGAAGGTCGCGGTCGTATCACGGCAAAAATCCATAACCCAAATTCATTGCCCGTCCCTTTAAATTTTCCGCGAAGCGTTCCGATGCTCATTTAGGCATTCAGAAATTGGCGGGCGGTGAATAATCGAAAATGGGAGCGGCGCGTGGATCCGGAGCGGATAATGGGTGTATAATTGGGAGGCTTGGAGAGAGAGAGAGAGAGAGAGAGAGAGAGATGGCAACAGTCGATGAAGGAAAGAAGGAAATTAAAGGCGGGAGGTATCTTTTCAGGCTTTACGTTTTTTAGTCAAAGATCTTTCAACCAGTTTATTAAGAAACAAAGGCGAAATATTCTTTATTCAGTGATCCGACAGTGGAAACTCGAGAGAGAGAGAGAGAGAGAGAGAGAGAGAAAGAAAGATAGAGAAATATTGTCCTTACAAGACCTTCCCGAATACACTCGACCTCGCCCAGTGACGTCGGATTAGTGTTTTTGAAGTAGTCGCCCCCTCTTAAGACCTTGTTTTCCTAAAAAAAAAGTTTCTAAAAAAATTCTAAAGTTGTGAATCCCAAAACGACACTAGAACACGATTCTGAACCCCATAAATAGCCAAAAAAAGACTGGAAGCATTGGAGGCGATCGAGAATGCCGAGGGGCACCCAGGGGAAGAAATGAATTATGGGCAGCGAGTAATCAAATCAGCCCGTCGGGTATCCTTCGAATGCTCTCCTTCTCTCATTCTCTCACTCCCTATCGCCCTATCTCTCTCTCTCTCTCTCTCTCTCTCTCTCTCTCATCAGCCAATGGCCATCTAAAATAAACCATGGCCTGAACATATCAAAGCGTAGACCACGAATTTTTCATCCCGAAAATACACATGTCGAAATTTACACATTGTTCCTTATTTCGAAATAGTAGCTGAAGTTGGTTGATCTTCAGACTTTGTAAGGTATGGACGGGAAAATGTGTACATTTCATTTGCAGCAAAATTCGGAGGCTGCTGCCAAGAATAAGCCTTTTAAAGCTCCTATTTTCTAATTTTTCAAAAACTACCGAATGGATCTTTCGCGCAAAAAGCGAAGTCGTACTGTAAAAAAGTTAGATTTACGATCAGCCGGAAGTGACGGAAAAACTAGAGAATAACAATCATCGACACTAAACAACGACATCGACACTGCTAAACTACGCTTCTATAGAAAATCGTCGAAAACCCTAGATCGATTGGGGCCCTTGGGTCCCTTTATAGCCGAGCAAAGTCTTTCTCCGAATCGTACCCACTACTCGTGACCGCTCCCCCATTCCCAGTATTCTCAGAATTTCGACTTTTCATGTTTGTCAGGTAGTTTCTCCTCTCGTGCCCCGATCGTCTATTCCTAGAATGGATACGGTAGGGCCAAGGGTAGGCGCTAGGAATCAGCTGCCGTTACAGCAGGTGCTGTTATAATGAGAAAAATTTACCAGGTATAAGGGAGAATGAGGGGCAACAATAGAATCCGGCTGGTCTGCGACAACCTTTCTGTTTGGAGCAAAGGCCGGATTCCGGTTGAGATTCGTCAGAAGCTAAAGTGCGGCGTCACTTTAGCTACGTCGAAGACACTAGCAAACGGGAAAATATGATGAATAACTTACCTTCAGGCCAAGAAGATTCAGAATAAACCAGAGCTTTGCCCCGAGCAACAAGAATTGAACTGACGGCTGATTAAACGTCAGGAGCGCTTCCATATATTTATTTTGGCTTTGGGGCTTGGTTTTTGCCCGGCCGTCTTTAGCTCTAGCGATTTTACGATTTTGTATGGATCATTCGATAGAGCTTGAACTTCTGGACCAATTTCATCTTTTAAAAACCGCCGAACTACTGCGGTTTTCGAGAAAATTTGCTTCGAAAGGGTCGATTTTACCCACCGTTTAGCAAAATCTAAACTTTGAAAGCTTTCCTCGACGACCCTATCGTTTAGTGGTTTTCGAAAGGCGGGACTTTTTCAGAATTTCAAGCTCCGTCGAATGAGATGCATTATGCCGCAAAACCGGGTTACCAGCTTCTTGTGGAACACTCGAAAACAAGCCTGCGGCTCGAAATGTGCGAGAAAATATGACGCGCGCTTTTCATACTTCACGGCGACTAAAATATGCATCGAACAGCGTCCGGCAAACGACCGTTCCAAGCAGCAAAAAAGGCGGACAGCGCGCTGGGTGGTCGCATCGCCTCATCTCCCTGGTTCATGAATTCGTGAATTCGAAGAGCCCAGCCTTCTTTCTTTATTTCTTTCTTTTTGGAGCAAAGGCCGTATTACGGTAGAGATTAGTCAAAAGTTGCATTGGATTTTTATGCAATGGGCATGCAATCTTTCTAAAAACAAGCTGAAATTTTTTTAAGTCTCTGACCATCTACTTTCTTGGCTATAAATTACGGATTAACGGGCAATTCGCAAATGTCGCGTCATGCCGACGCGGCAGAATCTATAAATTCAAACCCAATTTCAAATACCAAACTTTACAGCCAAGAAACTCCATTGTAAAGCCTTTCCCAACGCATAAGAAAGTACGGAAAAACCACAATTTTGGCCGGAGTTACAACGGTGTCATGCCCAGCATTCAACAATTTATTCGCACAAAATATGAACCCGTATCAAAGAACGAGAGAGATCACAAAAACACAACCCGCGAAAAATAAGGATAAAAACACCTTGGTCAAGCAGCCAGCTTCTTTTCAGCCAGCGCCAGCTTCTTCGCCTTCCAACTCGGGATCGGCGGCTTGCCCCGGATGAGTTTCAGAAAATAGCGCCTAAGCAAAAATTATATACCGAATCGGTTTGCTCACCTATATAGGGCCGGGCTCAGCACCGAACATGCCGAATCCACGTAGCTGTGAAGTGCAGTGTTCTTCCGTAATTCTGTCGTTACACGCGGTAGCTAAAATGGGTTGTAGGTAAGCGATGATGATCTACCAAATGAAGGCGACCGCTTCTGAGCATCAGGCGGGCCATCCTCCGGACATTCCCGAATGGCGAATGCTTGCCGAGGATTCGCAGCCGAGACGTGCCGATCTTGTTGAAAGGCTTTACCTGGAAAATGATAGGTAATTCCGCGTTTTGAGCGACTTTTCCAATAAGTCGAGTATTATTCAATAGGTATCTAATCAAAATTAGCTTAGTGTAACTAAAACACTATTTACAAAACAGGAAAACGTTTAAAACCCTGTAATTTGGTCAAAAAATCTGGATTTTTATTCAAAATTGAAAATTTTTCACGTATATAAATATTCAAAAACAGCGTAGAAAAACTTTTTATAGTAAAACCAGCGCCCAAAACCCGCTTCGCGGGCCTTGGGCGCTGGAATGCGGCCTTTGCATGAGAAATTTGACTTTCCAATAGCTTGGGTCCTTCGGACCCCCTCCCTTCCTCCGACCACACCCGCGTGGAAATTTGTATTTTTGAGAAATGAGGAAATTTGTATTTTTTGGAATTATGCAAAGTAGCCCTCCCTGGCGCCGGACACACACACACACACACACACACAGATACACTCCAAAATTATATAAGGCAGGAAATTGGATCCGAAAAACCATACCGACAGCGTGCGACTATCCAATTCCCATGAAGTCCATTGGAAACGATGAGAGAGACGGATCTGGAAATTACAGATGAAAAAACATAATTTCCTTTGAATTTTGTACCTTATTGCCAAGCCCATTGATTTTGAAATTGACAAATGTCTTCGCGGCCGACGCCTTCAATCCCATCGTGCCGCCGAGAAGATTACGGGCCGCCTAAATACCGTAAAACAGACAAATCGCGACAAACCTGTTTCACTCGTCCCAGTTCTTGATCAATAATCAGCAGATCGTCAACGTAGTACAGTACCGTTAGCCCCGGACTCGTCAGACCACCGGGAATAGACTGTAAAAAAATAGGTGATAATAATAACAAGTATACCAGATACCTTTTCAAGGAGTTCGGTAATGTAGAGATAGCACAGCGTGCACGACATGGCCGAACCTTGAGGGATGCCGCGGATTTGTTTGTAATATCGCGCGCTGTGCTTCAACTAAATCGAGCCACATTTTTAAGAGAAAAGTTTCGTACCGGAATTGCAAACGATTGTTTGATGCCGGAGAGTAGGGATGACGCGTCAAATTTCTAAAAGGAACAAAAATAAAGGATTTCAGCTTGTGAAACTTTTTAAAGCAAGAAAGTTTATATTTTTAGCTACAAAAAGGTCCTTTGGATAATCTAGGGGCCTAATTTTCTTCCTAAAAGTCGAGAAATGCCTAGAAACGTCATACGGTAACTGTTTTAATGGCTTTTTAGTAAAATTTAATTATTAAAAAACTTAGAAGACTTTCTCAAAAATTCGATCTTTTTCGTCACTCTTAATAAAATTTTGTAAATTCGTACGCTTAGGTCGATTTTAAAGCAGCTTCGAAACAAGGGCCCACCTTCAGCTGAATCTTGGTTGTCTGCTTCACCCCCTTCCGTCCATCCTCTGGCAATTTTCCATACAATGATCGCAGGGCCTAATCGATACAGATTAGCTATATATCAAATCGCCTACAGTTTTCGGTGAGAATCCAGAGCCACAGTAATGCCGACGGCGCCACTCTACGTCGTAGACGAACATTTGCGGACAGCCGGATCTTTTGAAGGCGCTAAAGGACGGATAGATGTCGTATGAACGAAAATTTACTCGTTTATGGTTCGTTCGACAATGCGGAAGAGCTCCTCTATGATGATGTTGTCGTAGCACTTTGAGATATCCGTCTTCAGCACAAACGCGGGGCGATCGCCCAATTTCAGCTTGGCTTCGGCCACCATTTTCGCGCAGTCCCGCATGTCTAAAAACCTCCGAGTTGCTGTGGATCATCATCCGGATCAAAATTTGGAGGGCGAGACCAACGCAATTTTACTAAATGGAAGTAAAACACTAAAGATATTCATTCGAAATTTAAAAATTGGCATTTTCGAGCATTGTTGGTCATTTAATTTCATTTTCGCCAAAAATTGAGATGTTTAAACGAGTTGATACGTTTTTAAATATGTTTTTATACTAAAAAAATAACTATTTGCTCGGATAATAGTATTCATTAGTAAGCTAAGATCATGTTTAAAACCTTAATTTTGGTCCCTAGATAACGATGCAGAACCGAGAAAATCTGCGATAAAACGAACGATTCGGGTGCACCAGCAGACAGCCCCGCAGCCCTTCGTTCAGGCGCCGCTCGTCCCATTTCGCATCTAACACGTTGAAAGCGGCCAGTGAGCGGGTCTTCTTCCCTTCAACCACCGTCCACAGCTGTCGACAAATGCTCTCAAAACAAGCATCTGCAACAACAACAAAAACCAATTACCTCCGCTGGCTGCTCTTCTATCGGCTCCAATCGTTTTGTTTCGCCCTCTTCCATGTAGGAGTGGAAACCTAGACCCCTAAAACACAAAAATTGTAAAAATAAAGCGCCGACTTCAATCGTCGATAAATCCTTTCGGAATAGAGAGTTTGGGTGCTGTCCCTGTTGGCTTGAACGGGATGGCAGACCTCCCTAAAACAATAACATTTCAAAATAAGGCCCAACCTCAGCAAATGCAGGAAATAACGAATAAAGAAGAGAGCAGCCCAGTCTCGGATCGAGAACACCAGGACTTTACGGTCCTAAACACCGGTTTTCAAACACCACCATATTATTACCACAGTCGCATCAACCCCCTTCAGCTTCCGTAGCCACTTCAGAGGTTTCACCTAAATATCAGATTTCAAAACGCATTTCACCAAAAACGTACGTTAAATTGGGGCAGGGTTTGATAGAGCGGAAACTCGATGGGCCAGTTGCCAGCGGCCGCAACGGCCTGGATGATCTTCTCGACGTTAACTGGGCCCAAAAAGTTTTCCTAGATTTTTCGTTTCGTAATCAATGTCATCGAACCAAGGCGACAATCCGGCAATAGATTCGAAGAAGCGATGAAAGCCGTTGGGGATCAATGCGACCGATGGTGCTAAAAAACTTATTTTCAAAATATCGAAATCCGAAATGCCGATTTTCCAGCCGAGTTTCATAGTTGCATTTCGGCCTTGTATTTGGGAGATTTTCTCGAAGATTTTTCATGTTAAATTTTGGCAGGTATGCTGGCATTCTTAATCTCCATGTCGACAAAATAAATTTCGACAATCCAAGTTCCCTCATTGTTAATTTCGAAAATAAGCGTATCGGCATTTCGAATGTCAAAATTCTGATAGAAAATCAATCATTCCTTACATCAGTTGTCGTAAGTCGCCGTCTTTCAGCTTGTTCTCATGCTCCCTGATCAAATTGCACATCGGACCCGCCTTCATCAGATGCTTTTTCACGGTGCCCCAGGCCATCCTTAGCAAGAAATCGTTCATCACATGCCAGCCTGCCAACTTACCAGATTTCCTCCAGCGATTCTGGGGCGGTGGCGTTGTAATTCGACTCGTGCAGCATCGCCATCAGGAACCTCTTCTTGACGAAGTCATTCGCATCGGGTGCACACGCGGCGTTCATCAACTACATCAAAATTGGCAGCCAAAAAGCTGGAGCGCACCTTGAGATTATCGACAACAACCAAGGTGTCTTTGTCCCTCTCCATTTCACGACAATTGATCTCATAATCTGATGGTAGGCAGCGGCGGGGTGCCATAACTGGAAGAAGTTTTGACTACATATTTACTTTTTACAATATTTTAGTAGAGAACTTAAAAAATTTTTGTTAATGAAATGAAAAAAGCTCTTTGCAGATGCTCGCGGCCTAAAGCGCTCTATTAATGCAGCAGAATGCCCACGTTCTTCACTTATCCACGTCAAATATCAATATTGATAAGAGCTGATACGGAAGCCTAACCCCCCATCAATATCAGTTCGGTGTGTCTTCGCTTCTTGTGGCTGTTACTCTTCAATGCATAAGAATAATTCTTTATTTTCACGAGAAGCCCGCGGGCCACCTCCACATAGTGGTCACATTGCAAAACTCTACTAACACATCTAATATTCAAAAAAACGAATGCCACAAGACCAGTTCACGGAAAGGGAGGGATTGTTAGAGAATGGGCACAAAAACCGGTGGCCACCAAAAAAAGAGAGGTCGATATGCCGTCGGGGAAAGGGGGACGGAGGTGAATGCGAAGCCAAAACATAAGCTGAAAGGTTGGCGAATTCGCAATGGATCTAGGGAATATCACATTTCAATAATTTAATTTTGTAATAAGGTTGACTTGTCGTTGTTCCATTCCGCAGGCCAGGGCGTTAGTAGTTCTGAAAAGAGCATCAATGTATCGCGATTTTGTGGACCAAAGCGCCAGAAAGATCCCCAACAAAAACCCAGTTCCAATGGCAGCCACACGCCGCCGCGACAGCACTGCGCATCCCGCAGCATCAGAAGCAACCAAAGCGAGCCCAGAAAAAAATGGTCCCAGTAAAAACCAACCCCAAAAACGACACGAAGGCGGTCACACGTTTACTCGGGTTAAAAAGCACAACATAAAACATGGGAAAGCTTGTCACGACGGTGGCAACAGACGAAAACCAAGAGGAGACTACACATTGACACAAAAGAAAACAATATTTTCCTTCGCAATATCAGGGGGAAACCCAATTTTTTGTCCCTACAAGCCCAAAAATGCGTAATAACCTACTTGAAGTATTTTAAAACATTTTTTATGTGAAACTTAGCCATGTTTCAAGTGGGAAGGCTAATTAGAAAACCTGTTAATATAGTTCAAAATTCAATTTGGACGGCAATAGAGAATTGTTGCGCTGGAAATCGAAAGTTTTGTATCGTTTGATCAACATTTGCGCATTCTTAGCGTTTCAGTTAGTGCAAAAACAATTTAAAAAGAAAAACTTCCTCCAGTTCTTTAGGAAAATTCTATCCTCAGGAGCCCTTCCCCCCCGATATTGCGCAAGAACCCGGAAATTAAAAGAACAAACTATAAAAGACTAAACACTGTATAAAAAGAAAAAAAGCAACCCCACGCAACTAATATATACATGGGCTTACGTTGGGTATACGTGTATGCCTCGTTAGGACTTTGAGGCCGGTGTCCGCTGAATAGGGGGAATTGGAAGTGTACGGCTGGGAATGAGAATCGGGGGGCAAAACGGGGTGTGTGAATGGAGATGGTTGGTTGACAGGAGGGGGGCACTTCGCTCTTCACTCGTTCTTCAGGTGGGATTGGCGCACGGGCCGGTGCAGACCCGTGAAATACGCGAAAAAGCTCACCCCCATGTAACTGCTGAAAGCGCTGCCCAGGGTGCCGATCTTCTCGGCAACTTTACTCGCACCGGCACGCATGCTGTCCTTGATGTCGCTCATGTCAGGCATCTAAGGAAATCAATGTTGTTTTGCAAAAACAATCTACCTGGCTGGGCTGAGCCTGCTGGCCGCCGCCCCACAGATCCGCCGAGCCCAACGACGTCTGGCCCTCGAATCGGCTGAGCGCCGCCTTGGTCTCAAACTGAAATTGAAAAATTTTAGGGGTTTTTCTACAGGAGAACTGTAAGTCGTTTTTCAGAGGTGATAATAGTGTTTTGCGATCTAATCTAAAACGCATGGCCAGGGGCGTAGCCAGAAAAAAATTTCCGGGGGGGGGGCCAAAAATTTTTTCCAAAAAACTCAAAACATTAACGAGAAAACAGCGCCGCAGGCAAAATTTTTTGAAAAAAAGGTTACATAGCTCTACAAATAGCCGTAAATAAGTGAAAAAATAGCGCCGCAGGCAGCAAAATTTTTGAGAAAATGAAAATCATAAGGGTACACACCAAATCACATTTTCGGGCCCCGGCCGATTTCGGGGGGCCGGGGGGTATTACGCTACGTCCCTGCGCATGGCTCATCGGATAAATAAAATTCTGAATCCTGAACAAGCCGGATCTTTCAAAAATTGCTGAACGGAAATGGTCAGAAGACGTCGAGTTTTTTGAATCATGGGCTTGTTCAGGTTTGCAAGCTACGTTTTCTAGCTTTCCGTCAGATCGAAAAAAATTCATTATCACCAAAAAACGACATCTTATATGTGACCCAAAACACACAGCAAAAAACTTACGTCCATCTCATTCTTGCCAAAGTACATCTCTGAAGAAATGGCCTTCGCGTTCGCAAACTTTTTCGGGTCCACCTAAAGCCGGTTAAATCGAATGAAGAATACACTTACGTCATTGGCGACGGCATTCTGTGGGCCGCTGTTCCCGCGGTTTGAGTAGCCGGTGGGCTGACTTTTCGACGAATAGGCCGACGGTTTGCTAAAGAAAAGCTTTGAAAAAGCGATAGACGAATACCTTTTGCTCTCAAAGGAATCGAAGAAATCGTCCTCCTTCTCGGCCTTCTTTTTCGTGAAGTCGGTCGTCCAAAGATCGTCATCCTAAAAGGAACAGCTAAACATTGATGGCTTCTTTGGGCTTGCTATGATAGAGTCGAAATATCATGATGTTAAAATATCATAACGTCGAAATTTTTTGTGTGGGATTTGGAGGATTTCTTGATGTGAATTTCGACATTTTGTACGTAGCCCTTCCCCTACCTTTCCACTGCCACCAGTCGATTCCTCATGACCAAAGTCATTATTGTTCACCACCTCCCAGTCATCCTCCTTCGGCGGCGGAGGGGCGAAGGCTCGGGAAGAGTCATTCTAAACAGAATTTAAAAAAAGGCTAGAATAAGAGCCACCTGCTGAATAGTGCGGATACCAGAAGTGAGAGAGTGGATGCCGCGAGCCTGTCCACCACGCCCGATCCCACCCATGCCGAGTCGATCAACCGTTGCGGCTTTTGTCGGGTCATCCTTGACTTTAGCCTAAAATACACTTCCGTTAGTATACCTTAGCCAATAAAACCTCGTTTTTCTTGCGCTGGTCGTCGATATTTTGCATGGCAAGCCGGGCGGAAATCTCGCGAACGGCTGGCTTATCTTCAGCGGCTTCCTCCTCCTTGTACGACAACTTTTCGGCAGCTGCGGCCTCGAGCGCCGCTTTCTCAGCCAGGGCGGCCTTCTGTTCCAGTTCATCAAAGTTAACATTGAGCTACAAAAAGAAAATGATTGTTTGTTTGGCAGGAATTACCTTCTGAGCACCGAGCCCACCCTTCTTCGAAGCCGCGCCGACCTTCTTGATCGGCTTTTTTAGGAGGACGGACTTGACCTGGATGAGAGGTAAGTGGGTGAAAAAAACTTCCATACCTCAGGCGCTTTAGTAGAGGCAGCAACCGAGTCCAAGTGATCCACGCGCGGGCCCTGCGACTCGTCGTTGATGAAAGCATCGGCACCTAGCGAGTTCGTCGAGTTGGAGGTGTGTACCTGAAGCAACTTCAATTTTGCGGAAAAAGCTATAAAAAGCGCATTTAGGCGGAAATATGATGCGCTATTTCAATAAAGCGTAATTTTATACCTGAGAAGGGGTCAGTGTGGAAACGGGGGTGGCCTCGAAGGAGTGGTCCTGGGCAAAGAAATCATCGTCACCCTGAATACGCTGTTCACGGTAAAACGAAAATCCTATAGAACCTTCTCTTCAGGATCGGGCGCGCTGGCTGGTCCGGATTCAATGTAGAGCTTGTTGCCGTTGGCCCGCTGAGCCTGTTGGGCAAGCTGAGCAAGTTTCTCCTGAAACAGGATTTGAGAACCGAAAGATTGACAAAATCATCTAGATCAGCGGAAACACACCTTGTAGAGGTTGGCAGCGCGACTTTTGTATTTTATCTGGGCGTCGTTGGTGTTGCAGCCGTGTTGTTTGAAGAATTGGGTCTAAACCAGCGAAAATTTTAACAGAATAGTATAATTCCTTACGGCATTCGCGTTTCCGCCGACTTGCATATGTCTCAATTGAACCCAAGTCCAGCAGAGATCGAGGTTGGTCGAACGGACCTGTAAAACGAAGGATTTGTTGATAGGTCCAGCGAAAGCTCGGTCGGGCGCACCTTTATAAACTATAAAACTTACAAAAGTGATGTGCACTCCCAGGTTACGATGTACAGCCGAACAGTCGATGCACAAGAAAACGCCATAGGTGACGGAGGACCAGGTCGGGTTGCGCGCACCGCAGTCAAAGCAGGTCTATAATCCAAAAGAATTTAGCGAAGAAAAAAAAATATATACCTTGTTTGCGGGTAAACTGCGCAGCTTGCGCATGGCATTTTGGAGATCGACCTTTGATGGACCGGTTTCCCCGTCGCCCATCCTGAAAGTGGACGATATTTTTTTTGCTTGAATCCGGGTCGTATGAAAAAAAACGGAGAACAAGTTCAAATTGTGAAAGGATCCATAAAATCGCAGAGAGATAAGCCTGGGCAGAGAAAATAAAAGGGAATCAGATTTGATCGAATTTAAAGCAGCTTTTAGCCGGAAATGCGTCAAACAGCCATGCTCTGGGGGGAAATGCCTGCCGCAGAACAGACTGTCAATGGCGACGTGGCCGATCGGGATCGATGCGTAACGGCGCCTCTCGCGTGTGTGCGGAACGGGGGGACGGCCACGGAAAGGAAAACACTGGGTGACAAGAACTTCCGAATTCCCCAGTTATTGAATGCGTCAAATGAGATACCCTCCAAACTTTTGCCCTATATTTTCACATGTCACACTCCCAAAACAATGGTACTTTAAGAGGTCTAAACGCACGCGCCGTTTTGCCTAGCCAACACTCGCTGAAATCGAAGAAAAAGTGGGATTCCCGTTGGCAGTGTCCGGGCAAGCCATATCAGTCCTCAACACCCCTCATTTTCGATCTTTCCTTGACTTGGCCAGCTGTGAGCCAGACCGGTTCCCATTACGTCGCGTTGGCTCCAGGCGCCCATTATTTACCGTAGCCTGTGGCTATCCGGGACCTTCGCCCATTTCATCGCCTAACGTTGCGCGCATCGAAAAGAAGTAAAGAGAAAACCTATAGACCAAAAAGCTAGAAAAGTGATACCCCAAACAAAACGCAATGCAAAATTTCAAAATTTGAAAGGACTGAAGAACGCCTGAAAAAAAAGCCTAAAAACGCTCGAAACGAGTACAGAAAGGCCGGGGGAAGCTGCCACTTCTTTTCAAGTTCCCTCCACTCGCAATTTCGGTGATCAAAAACTTATATTTATAATATTTATATTTCTAATAAAAAACAACTCATTCGAATGCGTATGCCTATGTTTTTGGGCCCGCGCATTCAAAGCACATCAACTGTCGACAATTCTCCTCAACGCACAGGATGACAGCCTCCGACCTAAAAACTGTACTTAATTGGGAAGGGTGTTACGTTTTCAGCAATGGGTCTTCGTTGTGGCCTAGGTAGAGGCGTTCCATGTCTGATGCAAGCATGCAAGCCTCACGAAGGTGGTTGGCCGCCTCGCACACCAGGTCCACGCGTTCCCGTTTCATGAAGTTTCTGAAAAATTGAAATGAAACAAAAAGAACTTGGACTGGCGGTTCCGTATTTATCAGAAAAGCTAGGAGCCCGTTTTAAAAACTTGGATTGAAAAGCTATTTTTAGTAATCTTTAAATCAGCGAAACCAGCTAAGAAGCCCCCATTTATATTAGAAAACAGCAAAAAACTCACTTCATAGCAACGTCCATGGTGTCACGACAAATCGGCTGCACCTTCCTTTGTTCCATATCAAATCGTTGCGGCAGTGTCATCTTTAGACTTGTTTCTATCATCTTCGTGGTGTAGGGCAAGCCAAGTCCGTGATTCGTGCAGAAGATGGCGCCTTGGTCAAAGATCGACGCGGACGCGGGCATCCATTTGAAAATGTCTTGCCATTCGCGCACTTGTCGCTCCCAGTATTTCTTCGCAAATGGTCGGATCCCATCGGGGATTTCCGCCCTTCCACGCAGCAAGAAGACGTTGTCCGGGCATACAATCTTGAGCGCCAGCATGAAATTCATCAGTGCCGTCGATAAAGCGGTGTCGCCAGCGTAGTTTCCAAGAAAAAGGAACTTTGTCGATCCCTCCGGGAAGCCAAGGCGCCGAAATATCTGGAATGCAAAAAATACCATAATCAAGCTACGTTGTGGTTAACAATCCACTACATTTTACAAAATGTACCTCGAATAAGAGCAACGTATCGCCATCCAAATTTGGGATCACATGTACCGGCGCCCTGAGCACCAGATGGTACTTGTCGGCGGCGACGACGTTTTTGTATTGCGCTCGCAGGTAATATTCGTCTCCAGACGTCTTCAGCAAGTAGTCGGCAAAGTCGGGCTTCGGCATCAGGTATGCGTGAAAGTGATTTTTGACCACTTTGTGTGCGCGCTCATCGACGGCGGAAAGCGGCGCCAGGAAATTGTTCACCTAAATTATAATAAAGGAAATTCGGGTGCGAGTACCTTTCTCGCAAACTCTCGCCATCCAGCCCGATCTCGCGCCTGCGCTTTCGTGTCCACGAGAAAAGCGGCACACGCCGGCTTGCGGCGTGGCGTCAGCTCGGCCAGTTGTGTCATTTGGGAACGTTCAACCCAAGGTGAGCTCTGTTACCTGAAAATCGTGGATGTAAGTGAATAAGGAAAAGTCCTGGATGGAAAGAAAGAATTTCACATACAAAAAACACAGATTAAAAACGCCGATGTGTTCAAAAACTTTTAACGCGTTTGAACCCGTGAATAAACACGGCTAATTTCCCGAAACACGAAGAATAAACACCGGAGAACCGGCGTAATCTCCTGAAGCTAAGCTGCCAAGCTTCATAACGCGTTTCAAACATCTAACAAACATTGTAAGGTGCGCGTCAAGACAGCCAAAAAGCTTAGTTTTATAAGGTACTTCGCCTAATATATAAAATTACTCGGAAATTTCAAAACGGTGAAACAAAACGGAAAATTTGATTTTTTTGCAAACTAAAAACAAAAATTTACGGCATCCGGTTTTCCGATCCAATACTCATTCAGGGCTGGCGGAAGGCGTTGCACTATGGAATTTTTTATCCATGATTTTTTTTCAAAGATGAAAAACACTAGCTTTAGTTATTGGTTTTGGTTTAATTTATTTAAAGGGCTGCCGACGGCATGTGTCGATCCCCCCCATCAATAAATTGGCAAGTAGCCAACAGGGCAGAGAGCGCCCCCTGGCGAGAGGCGCAGAGACATTTTCTTTCCAGCGCGTAACCGATTGACTATGCCGTCGGCATCCCTTTAACTTTGTTTATTTTTCGGTTTTACCGCTGTAGCGCTGGAGGGCCAGTGTTTCGGCACAAAGGGCACGTTTAAAAATCACGAGCTCGCGTCATCCAGTAATAATTTATTTTTGCAAAAAATCATATTAGGTAAACGTCTTCTTAGCCGTCATTTACGGGCCAAAGGGCTGACAGTTCCGGAGATTTCGCACTCGATCGCCATAATTCACCCAGGCGTAGAAGAGTCTGAATTTTAGATGCTTCAGGCGTCTTGGGTTTATTCGACCTGCCGACTTTCGTGTGGGCTGTCTTGGGGAGGAAGCCTGCCGGTAAATAGACATAATCTAAACTTTTATTGGAAAAGTAGAAGGTATCAAAGGTTTAGAAAAAGTTAAGCTCACCGCCATTAGTCCTGCGATACTCCCAGACGGGCTAAATCAGAAAATACTTTTTAACGAGCTTTTTAAATAGTACCAGATGGGCCCCGCATTCACCTTGCTCTTTGGCCACGTATCCGACCCTCGTGCCGGCCAGCCCGACCGACAAACGATCTGAATTTGGATTAGTTTTTGATCTTTCTCTCTCGAGATCTCTTCAGAAACACCACCTGACCCCGGATTTGGGATCAGCGGATTGCACAGCTTTACGCAACTTAGCCGACTTTAATGAAAATGGCCAAAAATACCCACGGTCTTTTTCCGACAGCTGCACCAGATTACAGCTCGTCACCTGGCTCTTCGAAATGCAGAACATTCTAGGGTTCTTTCGCATTATCGGTGGGGGGGGGGGGGCGGTTTCTTAGGAACGAATAAATAACCGATAAACTGTTTTTACTATGGCTAAACGTAGAAACTTTCAAAAATATTTTCAAAGTTTTCTAAAAGCATTGTGAAAATACTTCCTATTAATTTATTAAACAGTTCTAGATTCATACAAAAAATTTTCACCCCCCCCCCCGCTAATGCGAAAGAACCAGTTTTAGCATAGATTTTGGGGAAACAAGGAACCCGTACCCATTTTCCTTGTTCATCGTCATGGAGCGGTAGTAGGGGTTCGGGGGTTTCGGGAAATTCCACGCATGCTTGTCCTGCTGCACGATATACCAACGCGGCATTCCGACCAGGCTTTTCTTAAGTTCTAATGCGAAAAATTGACGATTTCAGATGTTATCCACCTAGGAAGCAGCTCTCAGCCTTCCACTCGATGTTGCTGACACTCCTTGGAAGGTTTGAGATCCACTGGCCCCATGCTTGGTAGCATTTCCCTTCGTGCACCTCGATTCCTGCAAGGTATTTGCTAGGATTTTTGTGGTAAAATTGCGTCAACCTTGGCAGCCGGGCGCTCGGTAGCAGGCTTGTTTGCATTTTGGGATGTTGCTGCTGATTTCTCGGCCCCGGAAGCCGGCCATCATCGTCGGGACGATCCACTAGAATTTACGGATTTTATGGGGGTAATTTAATTGAGATAAGATTGAGAACATTGTAAAAACTCACCGGGCCACCTCTGATGCCGCCTTTAGCCGCCGAGCATTGACGATACCTATCTGAAACGCCGGTTCTTTCGCATTATCGGGGGGACGAATTTTTTTGTTAATTTAGAAATATCTAGTAACTTAATAGGAATTCTTTTCATAATGTTTTTAGTAAAATATTACGATATTTTAACTAGAAAAATACCTAAAAACTTTGGAAAATTTTTCAAAAAGTCGATATTTTGGTCAAAAACGGCCATTTTTGGTCGAAAAATCAAAAGTTTTTGTATTTTTTAATAAAAATTTGTAAGGTTTTACGCTTAGGGAGTGTAAAAGATTTAGAAACACTTCCGCTATTTATATTCAAAAAAATTTACCCCGGAGAAAAATTTTTTTCTTTTTCTCCACCCCCCCCCCGCCCGATAATGCGAAAAAATACTTAAACTCAAATGGCTTAAGTATAACTAACGCAGAAACCCTTTTAAAACGATGACGCTTACATTGTGTTCCAGGTCCAGGTCTGGGCCCGGGTCCCGGTGCGGGCCTGGGCCCCGGGCCGGGCCACGGTCTTGGAGGGTCTTCTTCCGAGCTGTCACCTCGACTATGGCTGTGCCGATGGCTATGCTTATGCCAATCCTCATCACTATCATCGTCCCAATTCTTTTTCCACTCATCGTCCGAGTTTTTGAGGAGATCTTTCAGGAAATCGAGGTCAATGTTGATATCGATCTGTAGGGTGGCATTTAGTGAAAAAAAGGAAGATTCCTTACATTCTGGCTAACGACCAACGGGGCCTCGGCGGCCGGAAGTTGGATTGGTAATAGTTGTGGCTGAAAAAGGATAATAGTTAATAAGCAAAAAAGTATACGGTACTCACAGGCTAAAGCATGGCCTGGAAAAAGCCCAATCTTAAGGGGTTCTTTGGCGTTAACGGGGGAGGGAGTATCAAGGAAGCCAACCTTTTGCTCTTGTAACCATTTTTTTGTAATCAGAAGAGAGGAATTTTTTCAACTGTTTTTTATATTATTGCTAAACCTAGAAACGTTGTAAATTTGCATAAAAAAAATCCAAAAATACCGATTTTCGACCAAACACCGCCTAATTTTGATAGAAATTTCGGATTTTTTTAGAACAGTTTCAGAGTTTTTATATGGTTTTTGCATTGGAATAGCGTTAAATTTTACTAAAACCACTATTATAATACCTATTATTATGTTTCTAAGAATTTCTGGACTTAAAATCTTGAAAAACTGGGCTCACACCAATTCCCCCCCCGATATTACGAAAGCACGGCCTAAAGAGAAGCCTGAGCTAGGCCTAATCCAAAGCCTTACCTGCGCAAGAACATGGCCAAACACCAACACCAACAGCACGACAGCCATCGCTACCGGTAGCTCCGTACTTTTTCTATTACCACCGTCCGATTTATATGCTATCTTATTTATGTGCCCGTCGGCTCCTTTGTGAGGTGTGAACTTTTGGTTTCCGCGAAGATTTATGGCATATCGCACGCGATCGTGGGTCGTAAAACGCGGCATTAACAAGGCGTTATATAGCAAAGCCAGAAATGTGCAAATACCAGCGTTTGCAATAAATTAGATACGACAATGTGCGCTTCTGAGGTGCAGGTCTACGTCCGAAATTGCGCCAGACCGCCGGTCTTAAGCTTTTGCATCTCGGCTCCCGGTTGTCCTACGGGAGTGTAAAGTATACCAAGATACTCGCCAGGCCAAGACGAACATTTTGGTGTAGTTCACAGTCCTATCCCGCAAAAACGACGGGATACTGTAGAGGGTCAGTCCCACACCGGCGCCAACGTTTTTACTGCGTATATCGACTCCCCGCTGTGCTACAGAGCTGTAGAGTCTATCAAAATACTCGTCTTGGCATGACGAGTGTTTTGGTATACTTGACGCCCATGTAGCATAGCGGGGAGCCGAGATACAAAAGGTAGGACGATGCGGGCGTATCCGAAATTTGGCGTTTCTTGTGAACAGAAAGCTTTTAGTCCACTGCTGTGAGCAAAAACCAAGAAGCATTTATTTACACCCAATCTCAGGAGGAGGCCAACGTGGTCATGCGATTTTTTTGATTCAGTTGTTCGTCTTGTCACGGCAAATCCGGCTTTTGCACTCGGCGACTGGGCACTTTCTGGAAGAACGGATTACGCATAGTTATGTAGGTACGTTTTGCGCCAAATAGTCCTTCAGGTTTGATTTTAACAGCCGTAAAATCGATTTTCTTCTCTTCTTTTCTTCGCTTCTTTTATTCGCTGAATTCTTCGAAAATGGTTGCGTATTTGGTATTTAAATCGGAGTTATGGATCAACAAATGCAACTTGAGAGGGCTCTATCCTCTTTTTCTGTCCGCATAAACCTAAAATGACCAATACAAACCCCTTGGCGCATTCGACGGGGTCTTCCACGGGCGTTGATCGCTTTCTTCGGCCCTGCAGGTACAACGGGTAGTCGTAGCACACCTGGAATTGCCATAATTCAGCTTATGGTAGGTAAAATTATCGTTGATTTCAAAAAATATCTACAAAATGTAACATACATTATGCCCAAGCCCTAGCGTGCAAATTTGCCCGGGGTAGCAGTCCTCGCTCGTCATGCATTCGTCTTGCGGGTGGGCGGAGACCTAAAGAAAAATATAGTAGATTTTTGATACCGTTTTTGGTTTCTTTTGTGTTATCGGGGGGTAAATTTTTTGTAAGTTTATAAATGCCTAGTAACGGAATAGTAAGCGCTTTACAGTGTTTTTAGTAAAATTTAGCTCTTTGGAAGCTGAAAAACTTTCTAACATTCGAAATTTTGACATTTAAGTAGAAAATCAGCCATTTTTCGTGGAAAAATCGATATTTTTGATGAAAATTTGTATAATTTTCGTATTTAGGAAAAGCAAGCAAGTCTAGAAGCACTGCCTCGGTTTATATTAGAAAAATTTTTTACCTAAGGAAAGGGTCGATCCCCCCGATAACGCAAAAAATCACGAGTTTCCAGCCTACCATTAGCAACGAGGCGATACAGACGACGAGCAGCATCCTCAAAATTTCGGCCAACATCTGGAATGCGGGGAGGGTGCACTTTAGAGGGGAAGTAGGAGAGGATAGCCTGAATAAATGGTGAGGGTCCGCCTACGGAAATACTCAACTACCGTATGCGATACCCGAAGGATCGGGCTGAATTTTTGGTTACAAATATGCGGATTACGGTGGGAGGGGCAAGGGGAAGGGCTGACAAAGTGTTTTTGGCTCAAGCGATTCTAAGCGGATTGATGTCTCGAGGGTGTCCGAATAGGGGAAAGGGCACATTTTTTGAAATTTTGACCAAAGTCATCATCTTATTGCCATTTTAAGTCGTGTAGACAGGTATTAGGTTAAAAACCGGAAGTGGCGCCTTCGGGAAACTCGCAAAATTCGACCTTTTCTAGAATTATACCGGAAGGCGTCATGTTAATATTGGATTAATGAGATCTTGCTTTGTTAGATTTTTTCGGTGCTTTTGCATTATCGGTGGCGGAAGGAAAGTATTTTGTATAGGTCAAAAATGATAGCAACTTAATAGTAAGTTTTTTTTAATTGTTTTTAGTGAAAGTTAACTACATTTCAGGTGGAAAAACTAACTATAAAATTTTGGAAATTTTTGACAGTTTGGTGAAAAAAAAATTAAAAAAATATTTTGGGTTTGGCAAGTGTAAAACCTTGTAAAAATATTTCCTATATTTAGGCCAAAAAAATTGGATCCTAAGGAAAAAGTTGGCGTTCGCGAGATAAATCCCTCCCCCGATAATGGAAAAGCACCTAATTTTATTCAACACATAAGCAACTTTTTGCTCTTTGCTAATCATTTTTACAATTTTTAAAGCCTTAAAAAGCTAGGCTCTTTAAAAACTAAGAATGTGAAGCCATTTTTGTGATAGCTTAATATCAAAAACCTGGTTTTGGAAACATATGATTGAAACAGCTATTTCCATATTTTGCTCGATTTCTTTTGTTTCTAATAACTATTACAGTTTATATCTAAAAAAATCGCGTTCTAGGCATTCTTAAAACCAACAAAAACCGGAAGTAACTTTTTGGAAGATTCAAAAAGCCGCTACCAAAACGTCGGGTTCCGAAACCCATGCAGATGCATTTTCAAGCACTATGGCCGAGGCGGACACGTTTTTCGATGGGTTTTGGGGTGGAATGCGTGGGATGTGGGGAAGTGAGGGTCAGAACATGCTCTAGCCGGCCAACCTTTACCACTCACTGCCAAAATGTTTCCATCGTCACGCGGAAATTGCGCGTAATTAAATAAATGAGGCGGCCGGGGTTGGTAATTACGTAGAATTGAGCGTTGCCTTTTCGGGGAGCCTTTTGAAAGGCAACTGTACTATCGTAGATTAGGGCCATTTCGTGGGTTGTGAAAAGTATTGCGTATCGGAAATTTTTTTGAAGAAACGGGCAAGGGATGGCTGTGGATTTTGCCGCGACACGCGACGCGCGTACCGCTATTTCATGCGGTAATCTATTACGTTTGGCTAAGAGGCCCGTGCGCTGCGCTTCGCGCCGCCGCCAAATTCCGAGAGAACCTGCTAAAAAAATTTTGCCGCGTCGCGACACGCAACTCTCCTCCTTACGCCACGTGTCATTCGGAGCGCTGCGTAGTCATCTGGGCCCTATTGGATGGAGATGATTTCCAGTTTTTTTTTACAAGATGTTGAAAATTTATTTTTAAGTTAATGGGCGTTTTTAGCAATAGCTACCACGAGGCATTACCAACCGGAAATAACCGCAAAAAGCAAATCCGGGCGCCGGTTAAAATGATTACGTGGTCAGGTTCCATTCGGAAATCGTATCCTGATTGTTTTCCCACGCTCGCCATTCCCCCCGGGATGCCGAAGAACACGAGCGAGAATTCCAAAATTCCTCCCACATCACTAATTTTTTTTGGAGCGGTGGGGGTTGGGGGTTAGGGGCTTCCGCATGGTGATAGCAGGGCCGTAGTCCAAGCTCAAGCCTAAGCCTAAGCCTTAGCGCAAGCCCAAACCTAACAAGCTTGTAAGTCCAAGCCTAAGCTCAAGCATAAGCCTAAGCCTAATCCTAAGCTTAAGCTAAAACCTAGGACTAAGCTAAAACCTAAGCCTTAGCGTAAGCCCAAACCCAAGCCTAGGCTAAAACCTAAGCCTAAGCTTAAGTCCAGAACTTACCTTTATCGCTGTTTTGAGCAGTAGATTCTGAGTATTAAAAGTAGAAAATAGCAAAGCTGTCTGAGCCTGATGTACTGCACGATACTATACTATATATACACTACTCGTTGTGCGTGTATAGAACCCGCCCTCGCCGATCTAATTGAATACGAAGTAGTAGCCGAGGTGGCCAGACACTGGTCTCGTCTGCAAATTTAAGGCTACGAATAATAACTATTTGACCTTAGGAAGATTTGAGCCGGTTAGATGCACCTAGAAAGGAATTCCTGCCAAAGTCCCGAAGCCAAAATCCTAAAAGCTAAAATCCCGACAAGCTCAAATCAAGACAATTCAAAATCCCGATCTATTCTTGACTCTAATCTGAACGGCACTCCCTTTTAAACCGCTATTTTGCATATCGGGATTTTATTTGTCAGGATTTTGCTGTCGACATTTTCGCTGCCGGGATTTTGGCATGTCGGGATGGCGCCGTACGTCACGCGTCTGCTGCTTGGTCGACATAAAGGGACCGGAAAGTACGCGGCGCTACAAATGACGCATGGGTAAAGGGTACGATTACGGATTTTACGGTGCCCGCATCTGCACTTTAATTGCTGCAGGTATCCCTGGCGATTTACTAGCAGTTAACGGTGCGTGCGCGTTGCGTGTCGCGCGGCTCTCAATTCCATAGGGAATCTCCCAAAATCCATGGCCAAAAATATATGATCGCCTTCTCCATGTCTTTAAGGCTTTAAACGATGAAGAAGTTAAGGAGCCGCATGGTATCATTGGCAAAACGAAGTTTTCGTCGTCAGACCCACGCGGCGTCACTAGAAAAGTAAACGCAACCAACGCAAAAGCCAGACGAAAACATTGAACTGCTAGAAAATGGCCCCAGGCAATTTCCTATCTACTGCCCCGCGAGGGGCGGAAAATTCTTTTTCTTGGCCTCGGTCGTGGTTTTTTGGAGATTGAGAAGCCCTTCGACTACATTTTGCGATAGACGCTTGTAATATCGCACGTCAATGTTGCGCTAATCTGACCGCAATATTGAGAGGATCGGAACCAGGGCTGTGCGCTCCGCTACAAAATGACGGTCGGCGGTAAAGGGATGCCGACAACCACAGAAAACCCTGGAAGACGGGCGCATTAAAGGGACGGGCAAGGCAGAATTGAGCAAGGATCCCGACAGGCCAAAATACCGGCAGAGGATAATCCCGACAAATTCTTGACGATTGTTTCTAAATTCCATTTTTTAAGTCCAAAAAAATCAGAGCCAAAAAGTTTGCCATCTACTGTAAGGAGAAAGATGAATGGCAATTTCTCTAAAAAGCGTGCGAACGTGCCGGAGACTAGAAGAAAATGAGCTGCTCCGGCCTACGGTATTTACTTGCTCGCTGACCGGAGCGCAATTTAGCGCTGTGAATGATGGCGTCACGTTCTCATTAGGACGTATGGGCGTTTTCTCTCTCTCTCTCTCTCTCTCTCTCTCTCTCTCTCTCTCTCTCGCTCGCTCTCTCTTTGTCTCTCTCTCTCCCCCTCGATTCCGATTGGGAATCTCAGGAAGATGGCGACGAACACCAATCTGCGTTGCTGGAGATTTATAGGACGCTGGAAAGTACATAAAAAGCTAGAGTGACGGGAGAATCCTAAATACACCAGCGAAAAGGTTAAAAAAAGAAAAACTCAAATTTTTAAACGTTCCACCGTAACGCTATTGTAAGAGAATATACTGAAAAAGCAAGAACCTGAAAAATGGCGTTCGGTGCGAATTTGAAACCAACTAAAAAGCCCCATTAAAACGTGTGAGGTCGACACGGTTTTACCTCGGAAATTTCCTAAGCCAGAGCCTTGAGGCCAAGATTCAAGGTGATGTTTAGGCGTCGGCCGTACTTGTTGAGTAGGATCGATCTAGGCTTCTAAGATGCTCAAGCCTAACAAGGAGACGTTTTTGAGTGTCGTCGGGACTTTGGCACGGGACCAAGCCTATCTTGTGCAGAATTTTACGCTGATTCCGAATATGATAACGGTTTTTGCGGAATAGCCATTTCTCGAAAGTTATGAACGATTTAAACCCCAAAACGCCCCAAAATCGGCTACTTCCGATCGTCATAAACGGCTTCGGAATAGGTTTTAGACAAAAGCAGATAGTGCATCTTGTTCAGAAAAAATTCTCTATAAAATGTACCATCATTTCCAAAATCATTGAAAAGTTGGAAAAATTTGATAAATTGGGAGGTTTACTTTACATGTACTTTACATTTTACAAAAATTTTCAAAATCCCAGAATTTTTGAGCTAAGTAGCTTATTTTATAGAGAATTTTTTTCTGAACAAGATGCACTATCAAGTTTTGTCTAAAACCTATTCCGAAGCCTTTTATGACTATCGAAAGTAGCCGATTTTGGGCTGTTTTGAGGTTTAAATCGTTCATATCTTTCGAGAACTGGCTATTCCGCAAAAACGGTTACCATATTCGGAATCAGCGTAAAATTCTGCACACGATAGGCTTGGTCCCGTGCCAAAGTCCCGACGACACTCAAAAACGTCTCCTTGTAAGTATAGGCCCATCCTTAAAGGTACACTAAAGTCTCGTTGGTTTGGTTACCGGCCGGTAACCGTCCGCAGGATAGCAAACATGGATACGGTAGGCGCTCGCCGCCGAGCAAAACCGAACCCTGGCTGCCAGCCTCGGCAGCGCCTTGGACCACTAGGCCAAGGGAGAGACGGGAAGGGGGGAAGGGGAGAGGCGCTAAGAAGGGGCTGGGTCGGCTGCGGCGGAGAGCCTAAATTTCCTACCGCGATCGAACTTTTTGAACAAGATTTTAGTGTACATTTAAGCTCAGGCCCAAGTCGAAGCCTGGACGTAAGCCAAATTCGAAGCTAAAGACCCGGCCAAGTCAGGCTAAGCCAAACCCGAACGCACGTGGGTAATGCAAGAAATTTCAGAACAGTTGGTTTCTCCACGACATTTTCGAGGCGTTCAACAGTTCACCGCCAGCATTTAGCTCATTTGGCATTCGGCGCAATGTAAGAAACTTTGCTCTTACCACCGTAATCCAATCGCGGCGGGACATTCCACATATCGGCCTAGGCTTGAGGCAAGTTCCAGTCGCGCGTAAATACCTAATAGATTCCAAGGTGCATTTTCGACATTCGTCAATACGACAAGTGCGTAGTTTTTCTTCTAAAAATACAAAAAATCCGCCGCGCTTTTCCGTCTTTTCCGTCATGACATTTGTCGTCGATAATTTCCAGGTTGTCCGGCGCACTGGTTTATAAAAGACGTAACCGGGTGGTGGCAATGGGCCCAATTTCCTGGCCACGCTCAACGTGGCTTTCCCACACTTGTTGTCGGCTGAACCCAAGCCAGACTTTAAAAATTTTCTAGGTGTTTTTTAGGCAATTGAAGGGGATTCTTCAGGTACCTTGGAAACGCGAAAATCGAGCTCTATTTTGGAGTAGCTCTCGACGACGCAAGTGAAGTAGCTACGTATGGGCTAGCTTTAGGCTTGGACATAGGCTCGGCTGAGCTTTTGGTTTAATTGGCTTGGGCGAAGGAGTGAGTTCGGGTTTTAGGCTAAGGCTTTGCTTTCGGCTCACGTGTAGGCTTAGGTTTTGGCATGCTCGTCTGCTTATGCTTATGCCAGGCCATACCCTTGCCTGTGAATCCAAAAAAACTTTTTTCAGTGAATTGTTTGCAAATGCTACGTACAGTAGCGTGCAAAAAGAAGGCAACACCCAGGAAGCTCTTGTAACTCGGCTGCCTCGTTATATTTTGCACCAAACGGAATGTTTCCTAGTGTTTTGGATGCTGTAGAATTCGATGAGCAGGATCCCAAGCCGCGAAAATGACGTTTAGTAGCTTAAATATGGAATTTAAAATAGCTCCAAAAAATCGACTTTTTCTAAAGGCATTTTTCCGTTTCAAAAACATCACCATCGTGTTCAGCATGGTCGATTTACCCAAGGTCAGTGTCGTTTGTGATCAGGTTTGACTTGGTTTAGCCGGGAAGCCGCGTTTTCTTTGCGCGAAACGGGTCAAGAAGTGGGTTCGCCTGGGGGAAAGGTATTGCAGGCGCCCCCATCAGACCGATGGCGACCCCTACTAATCGTAGCTTCCTAGCCGACTCAAGACGTACTAAGCAACCAGAAACATTGACTCTGGGTAAATCGACCATGCTGAACACGATGGTGATGTTTTTGAAACGGAAAAATGCCTTTAGAAAAAGTCGATTTTTTGGAGCTGTTTTAAATTCCATATTTAAGCTACTAAACGTCATTTTCGCGGCTTGGGATCCTGCTCATCGAATTCTACAGCTTCGAAAACACTAGGAAACATTCCGTTTGTTCCAAATATAACGAGGCAGCCGAGTTACAAGAGCTTCCTGGGTGTTGCCTTCCTTTTGCACGCTACTGTATTACAGCTCATTCGAAAGCGCTTTTTCTGCTGAACAAGCTGCACTAATTCTTTTCTCCTCAATTCCGTTCTACCGGTTTTTACGGGCCCTTAAAGGTACGGTTTTTGGCGATTTGGCCAACTTTGAAGCTTCATAACTTTTTTCTCCGTTTTATTTAGCAAATTCTGATTACAGATTCAGAATCCCCGTATCCGATTCTATCAGATCGACTATGTCTCGTGTCGATTTCTCGTGGGCCGGTCGTGCACTTCCCTTGTTAGACTTGCTCCTCGGCTTGTTCTTGGATGATTCTCAAGCTCATTTTTTGGCTTAGCTTCGGCTTAGTTTTGGGCTTAAGATAGGCTTCAATTTACGCCTAATCCCTGCGTTGCCTAAGATTATGCTTTGGCTGTTTCAGGCTTCAGTTTATATTTTTTTGCTGGCTGTCTAGACCTAGCCGCCGGAAAGGGTCGAACCTCATGCATCCTGAGTTCCTTAAAAGTGTTCTTTGTTCCCAACTTTAAAGCAAAAATAACAGAATTTTCAACTGATTCAAATTTTTTTCTTTTTTTCCTCCCACCTTCAAATTGTCAGTTTTTGAAACACAGGCCATAATTTAGCGCGGCGAGGGCCCGGCGACTTTTCCCTGTTACCTGGGTGCAATGGGACGCTGCGAGCTGCCGCAAATTATCGGTAATTTTTGAAGCTATAATTTTCAGATTTCTGGAAGTTAGAAAACTCCTTAAAAACTTGGATCCCTCTTATTTTTCGACTTCCGAGTTGCAGGTCCGCCTTTTGTTTTAATAATTGATCTATTTTTTTTATTTTTTTCTTTTAAAGTTAAGCTATTTTCCGGGAGTTAAAAGGCTTAAGATTTATTTCTTGATTTCCGCATTTCAGGTTCCCTGAAAATTTGTTTTTAATGAAATTGTGGGAAAATTTTGGTTGGGGGGACGGAATCAGGTAGGGGAAAAAATCTCAGGGGACCGAATTAGGGCCTATTTTTTAGGAGGGAGGGCTGGCACGTGATTTCAGAACAAGCCGACCGGGAGATGACTCTTTTCGGATGGGAAGTTTTTGATTTTTAGCTTTGGTCTTTCTTAAAAAGATTCTTTAGGAGCAGCACCGAGGCTAGCAGAAATACTTTAGGAAGGGTAGGCTAGCAACTACCCTTTAGGAGTCGCAGGCTAGCAGGGATCCTTGGGGAAGGGTAGTCTAGCACAGATTCTGTAAGAAGTTACAAGGGGCTAGCAGAGAGAGAGAGAGGAAAACATATGGTAGCACAGATGCTTTAGGAAAGTGGTCTAGCAGAGGTTCTTTACGAAAAGACAATCTAGCATCCTTAAAAAACGGGCAAGCTAGCAACGATTCTTTAGGATACGGCAGTATCGCAGGGGTTCTTTAGGATAAGACAACCTAGCAGTGATTTGAGGAAAAGCGCAAGCTAGCAAAGATGCTTTAGGAAGCGGGAAGCCAGCAGAGATTCTTTAGGAAAAGCCAGGCTGGTAGAGAAGTCTTTTTTCTAGAAGGGCCTTTAGCGAAGGTTCTTTAGAAAAAAAACAGGCTAGCAGAAGTTCTTTAGGAAAGACGGTCTATCAGCGATTCACTGATGACCGGCATACGAGCAGAAGCTATTTGCGGAGTTCCCCCTTTTCCGCGTCAAAACCCCTTCCCCCATCATTCCGATTCCGATTAAATTTTGTCGGGTTGCGTCAATGAGATCCGTGGGTGGCCATGACAGTATTTCCCGCCATTTTTCAGCCCCAAATTTGATTGTCGTGAGAAATAGGCACCGACCTAGTAGAACGTAATTCGTTGCGTAATCGATAGGTCGTCGCGTGTGTTGCGTGAAAACAGCTTGAAATCGATAGCCATGTCGTACGTTGCCCTTTAAAGGCCCTAGCAAGCCAAAAAATCTACCATTTCATCGATTAGGGCTCGACGGGTTTTTGCTTCGTTGAATATTTGGAGTAAGCGGCTATATGAGTAAAAACCTACAAATAACAACTGTAATTTGGTGTGTTCCGTAGTTGTCGAGACCTAGCCAAAATTGAGGGTAGAGCCTCGTACTTACCGGTCCCTTTAAAGGAAACGATAAATGAAATACTTTGTTTTCCACACCGAGATCCTGGTCAATTTTCCGTTGTCGTGGAACAAGCGTTCCAAAAATTCCACCTGGCTCCCTTCCACGTTTGCCGTTTCTACCGTAATCCGGCAGGTGCACCGCATTTTTCCAAAGGCACCCAATCAACGTTTTTTGAAGCCTGTCAATAGGTGCCGGATGGACTTGCTGAACTTGTTGAGCAGCACTTCCGGTTTGGCAAACCAGGCTGTTTCTGATTAATTTTATGAAGCCTTGAAGGTTATTTTTGTGCTTTTCTATCTAGCAAATATTGCTAGGAAGCCGAACAACAACAATCTTCCCCTCCTCTCCAAGGATCCAAAAAATGGCCCCCGAAAACGTAGCGGATAGTTGGTTTTTGGCTGTTGCTAGGTGATTCGCCCGCTCCCTTCGGGTGATTACTTTGGTGCTTCGCAGAATTTGCCACTTCCCCCCGAGGCCAGTCTTTTTCCGGTTTTTTTGCCGCGGCCCTAGTAATTTGTATGGCTTCGTAGTCAGGCTAGGTGCTTTTTAATGAAAAACAGCGTTGATTTAGGGCTAACAGGTCTAGGAATAAATCGGGATATTTTTTTGGACTTCAAATCGTATGGGTAATCTGCTTTTGCGAAGAAAATCGCAATTCCTTCCGGCTTACTGGGGCTTCTTGTAAGACTTTACTTTAACCCCCCCCCCCCACCCAGCCGAAAGGTCCCAATTTTTTTCGCTATAACTTTTTTATTTTACGTTGTTTACGGATGTATTGAAATACTTTCGTAGATTTTTTTGACGCTATATCGAATGGCGTAGCCAAAATTTCGACAAAATAGCTAAATGACGACAAATGTTGGAAGTTCCGGCCCGGGGGGGGGATAAAGTACAGCCTAGCCGGCTTTTTAAAGGCCTAGGACGACAAAATCCCGACAGCGAAAATCCCGAAAACCCAAATGGATGCTTAAAATGCAGTGGCAGCGGAACCAGCGTCAAGAATATCTCGGTCGGTATTTTGGCCTGCCGGCATTTTGGTTGTCGGTATCTTAGCCGCCTGGACATTGGCCTATCGAGTTTTTGACCGCCGGGATTTTGGCCGCTTTATACAGTCATTCCGGACCAATCCTCCAGCCACCGGGTAACCCCCGTAATCCGGTACTTTTTACGAAGAAAAACCGGAAGAACTTTTCTAGCGTCAATTCTTGACTTTTCCCGGCCACGACCACAACTCTCGAGGGAATTCCTGAATCAACAGCAGATTCCCGCAAAATTCATTTTCCAGGAATGGTGTTGCGACGGCTTCTCCTTGGCTCGATCATCTCCAGCCTGTACCTCGTCGTCGGGCAGACGATTACTTGCTATGTAAATTCGAATGCTTGACCAAAAACACGTTTTTTTCAGAATTGTACCAGCTCGCGGACGTGCAGCCCGTCGAAGGATGTGTGTACGGCAACGGCTTGTTATATTGGTTGGTGAATTGAGTACCGTATTTTGCGTAAATAGTAGGGTTGCGTAGCGCAATGTGACAGTCGGCGGAAAGTTGACAGCCGAAGCTTAGAAAGCGCTTGCATGCATAAGCTTAAGTCAAATCCGAAACCTAAGCCTATGCCTAAGCCTAAGCTTAAGCCAAAACCCAATCCCAAGCCGAAGCCTCGGCCTTAGCCCAAACACAAGCCCAAGCCCAGGCTCATACTTAAGCCTAAGTCTAAGCCTAAGCTTAAGCTTAGTCCAGCCTCAAGCTTAAGCCTAATCCCAGTCCCAAGCCTGAGCCTAAGCCTAAGCTAAGCTAAGCGAAGCTTATGGATATTTTCTAGTAACCGAAGACAACTATATGGCAAGCGGATGCGCGACAGACGCCGTCACCTTCACCGTAAACAATACGAACGTCGCCGGGCTGTGCTACAGACCGGATAATATCACGTAAGTCGAGCTGGAAGCTGTCATAACACGATTTTTATGCTCCAGAAGAGTCTGCGCGTGCCATACAGCTTCGTGTAACACCCGCCTCGATTCTGACGCGTTTCCAGACGTGGATATGACCATTTTGCAGTCATTGAATATTTCTAGTTTAATGGAGGTAGCGTTTTAAAAATTAAAATAATTAATTTCATACAGTTTACATTTTAAAGTTAATTTTTTATATTCTGGACAGTTTGAACTGTATATCAGTCTAATTTAAGCTATATTTTAAATACAAAAAATTCCGCTTAGATTGCGCAGCAACCACCAGTGACGCAAGCGTCGGTTGTGACGACTGGCGCCCCGGAAACCACGACAAAAGCCGGACTACGCAACGCTCCTATTGACGCCCTGTACTATGTGCTTTTCTTGGCCTTGTTTTTCAGCTTATAGTTGGTTATATATAGAGGTTAAACCTGAAAAATGTCTCTGTTATCATAAGCCCCAAACTAAGAGTAAGCGGTCCTTTGCCATTATCGGGGGGAGGGGGGTAGACTAACTTTTTCTTAGTAGGCAATTTTTGTAATATAAATAGAAAGTATTTAAAATGTGTATTTTAGTATATGCATAAACGTAAGAATTGTATAAATTTATGAAAAATACAAAAACTCCGGATTTTTCGACCAAAATAGCTTTAAAATGCCTAGATGTTTCTGATGGTTTTGGTTTCCCACCCCCGATAATGCCAAAGCACCGCCAGAGCACATGCCCGTTTTCTAAGACAAATCTAAATGATATCAACAATTTTATGCGTTTTAGAAATAGCATAAAAATCGTATAAATCTCGATATAGTAATCTCTTCAATTTTAAAACTTTGAATAGTCATAACGATCGTTTTGATCAGGTTAGCCTCGTGGAAAAACGTTGTTTAAATCCCGATTTAATGCTAGTAACGAAAAATTAACTATTATAAAGAAGTTCTCCAGTAAACTAATGTTATTATAAGCCATTTGACCTCCAAAACTCGGTGATGCTCAACCCTGACTCCAATTGAGAATCGCCCCCCTCCTCCTCTCCCATTGTGCCAATCAAAATGTCTCGTTCTCCCCCCACCTCCTCATCCCCCCGATGCCAAACACCCCCAATCACCTCAATCTGAATAAATTGATCTATATATTACCAAAAATGCCTTGCAGAACACTGCTATTAAGTTTTACTATATTTTTTATCTTAACTTCAGCCCAGGGTCCGTACTATCCAAATCATTGGTATGGGGCTAATCAGGTACGTTTTAGTGGTTTTGATATAGGCAAGGGCAGCGACACGCAACGCGCTAGTTCGCTTTTTCATTGCATAACGGATTACGATGGATCTACCCGCCTAAACCAACGCACGCTGGATCGCGGCAGGACAAAATGTCCAGGATATCCATAGCCTTATAAAATCCATCATCGGCCTTGCCCGCTCCTTTAAAAATACGAGCAAGCGAGCGTTATGCGGCCTACGTGAATTTTTTGCCTCCGAGACACGCAACGCGCACGCTTTTCACTTCGTGATTGATTACGTCGCGTTACGGCGCCTATTACGTAGGCGCGTTACGTGTCGCCGACGCGAGAAAGACCCTAAGATGGCATTGGCCTTGAAAATTTGCGCGATGTAGCGACCATTCAACCTACAATCTACAAACTACATTTTGCCTCGCCCGAGACACGCAACGCGCAGGCCCGCTTTTCCGTTGCGTCATGTATTCAGTTCAGGGCTGAAGCGTGGCGCGTGCGGTCTGCGTTGGGTCTCGCCACGGAAGTATCCATAGGAAATTGAAGCCAAGATATCCATCGGTCTACCTTTTCTAGGGCAACATCCGGTCCGGAGTAGTGCCAGCCAAGGAAACGCTACCCCAGCCCGTGATGAATGAGGGTACGCTACGGTAAGTGGGGGTAAAACCAGACATGGCAAATCGGCCGGCCGATCGGCTTTTTCGGCCGAAAAAATTAGAATGCGGCCGGCCGAAATCGGCCGGCCGCCATTTCCGGTCGGCCGCGGCCGCGGCCAAATCGGCCGGCCGAAATGTCGGCCGGCCGCGCGGCCCGGAAACGGCCGAAAACCCGCAACCAAATTAGATTTTTGGATGCTAATGAAGGGATTTACTTGGCCAAAAATGTTTAGACTGAGGAAATTAGTTAAATAATGGGGTTGCAACGGTTAGAGGTGAACGGACGGAAGGGTTAGACGTGATTACAACGGATTTGACGTGGCTGTTGCTTTGCTTTATCATCACTGATTGCTTCATTGCCGCAAAATTATTCAATTAAAAAAAAGTTTCAGGAAGCTAAAGGCCCACTCGTCATAGAAACACCCTGACTAAATTTTTGCGTTACTTGAAACTACAAAATTGAATTATCATTGAAGCTGGCAACCTTCCAAAAAAAATTCAGGGTTGACATAAAAAGCACGCTTTCCCCACATCAAATAAAGATTTTTAAATAAAATTTGGTAGGCAGGCATCCTAGGGAATAGTGAAAACCAATGCCCAAACCCATTCCTTATTTATTCAAAATCTAGAGGCGCCAGCGACACGTTTCTGTAAAACTTTTTCTCGAGTGTGAATTGTCGGCCGGCCGACGCGGCCGCGGCCGAGCCGACCAAAAAAGTCGGCCGGCCGATCGGCCGACCGGAAGTCATTTGCATAGAGTCGGCGGCCCGGAAACGGCCGATTTTTTATGCTAATGAGGCCGTCGGCCGGTCGGCCGCGGCCGGCCGACCGAAATTGCCATGTCTGGTAAAAACTATTAGTAAACGCTAGAATCGACCCCTTCCTCTCGGCTAGATCTCGACAACTACCCATCCCTGGAAACGCTTTGCAGAAATTTTAATGTACCACTTTCAGACCTCACGTTTGCGGCTTCAACCCGTTCACCCGACAATGTATGGATCCTCAGGGGTATTGCCCGGGAAGGTAAGAGATTTAACCACCCTTAAACTATTTACCTTTACAAATTTCTCAGTGATTAAAAGTAACAAATTCTTTGCCAAAAAGCGACACTCTATCTTCAGGTGTTTTCAGGTGTATGAACTTCCACTATACCTACAACACGATCTACGAGTGTCGATGTCTCGTCATTTAACGTTTTATTGTTTCGTATTTATCCTGAATGCTTTATTGCCATTGAGATCATTATAAAGTGATAGAAATTGTTTTCTTCCCTTATCCGTTCCGGCGCAGACAAAATCGCCAATACTTTTCGCATCCGTCGCGGTATCGAGGTTGGGAGAGGAGGAGGGCATTGTTGCAATACTGCTCCGCGTAGCCCCTGAAAGTTAGTGAAATCGATTTTTGCAACCGATAAAAAATGGGCAAACATTTTTAACTTTACATTTTCAATATCGAAATTAAAAGTTTTCATTCAGAAATACTAGACTTTTTAAAAACAAGTTCTCGAACTACGTACCTGTACGCGGCGCACAATCGCTGTACACTGTTACTCCGTCGGCCCTTACGCTCCGGTAGTACCGGCTTGCCGGGCAGTGGAACGTGGCAATGATCCGAGTAGATTGGACAGAATAGGACTGCCTGAAAAATATAGTGATTGAAGGTACGGGCAAGACGTTACTATGGATTATTTTTTAGGTTCTGGGATATTAGCGGGGGGGGGGGGGGGATTTTAGCAGGGGGAAAACCGCTTTTTGATTTTCCACCAATACCTGTTGGCGATATATTATTTTTACAGTATTTTTAGTAGTTTTTCATCGCCATAAATTGATAAAAATAATTGTTTATCCTACTATATATAAAAAAATAGTGTCTGTGTGTGTGTAGACACTTTGCATAAAAACCCGGGTTCCAGCCATAACTCGAAGGGGAAAGAATTTTTTTTGGTCCAGAAAAAGGTAGTTAGGGGTAGTCGAGGGCGTAGATTACTGCACGCTTATCAGATTTTTACTAAAATTTCGTTTTATACCTTATTTTAACGTTTTAAAAACATATGGAAATAGACTAATTTGCATACGGGGCGCTAGGAGCCACATTTTCGCTTTTGTCGCGCTCGCGGCCGGTTGCTTTTGCTATTTTTTAGGGTTCGCTCTAGCTCTTCGCCCGAATTATGCAAAGCCCAACTTTTAAAGATCCTCGCGCAAGGGCCAGGGGTGAAAAGCCGCGTAGCGGTTTTTCAACCCTGGTATTTTGAAAATTAACCTGACAATCGATAGTTTTTTTTTTTTGAGAAATTTCGATTTTCCAAAACTCGAGAATACTCACCTTTTGCCCAAACCTAAACGGATCGGGGCATATGTAGAGGTATCGCGTCTTGAACTCCTTGCAAAAGCGCGTGAAGTTGATGCGCTTCTTCTTCTTCTTGCCTCCAGAAGCCAAGGGAGCGCTTGAGGTATCGGAGTCTTCCCTAAAATTTAACCTTGCACCGCATGAACCGCAGAACCCACCTGCCCCTCTCCTTATGCTTGAAAATGCGGTCATCACCGTCACCGCCGTCAATTGGGGCAAGTTCGGCTTGCACTCGAGAATTGCTAGATTCCGTAGATGGATGGCTGTTTTTTCAAACCTCATCAAGGTCGAGCCCTCATTGATTTTTGAGCATATGTTCTCGAAAGCTTGGCAGAATTCCTGTTCTCGCCTGTCGCCGCTGCATTTTTCGTTGTATTCTTGTCTCAGTTCACGGCAGGCTACCTGTAAATAATGGAGGTCTGGAATGCTTAGGTCAGCTTAGGCCTAGCTTAGGCTTAGCTTTGCTTAGGCTTAGGCTCCGGCTTAGCTTTAGGCATGTGCTTAGGCTTAGGCTTAGCATAGGCTTCGGCTTAGGCTTAAGCTTAGGATTGGCTTAGGCTTCGCATAGGCTTGGCTTGGACTTAGCCTAAGCTTGGCTTAGAGCTGGCCTTGGCTTAGAAGTCACTGTGGGCTATCGAGTGATTTTTGCATACCTTATCCCGTTCCGCATCCGGATCCGCGGCCCGTTCTCTTCTTTCCACCCTCGCAGGTGCCGTATCCGAGTCCGATTCTACTTTTCTGAAATGGCAAAATGGCAATTGTTTCTAAGAAGATATGCAAGGCATTGCCATCGATTCGCTATAGATTCCGGCATGCGGCGACACGTAACGCGACACATACCGCCCCTTCATCTTTCAACTGCCAATAATTGTTCGTGCGCGCGCGTTGCGTGTTGCGGGTAATATAATAAAATAAAAATATCCATGCAAGATAAAATCCATGCGGTATTGACGATCGAATAACTCTTTAAAAAGTGAAACTTGTGGGACTGACGCGCAAAACGGCAGAGACGGATCGCGATCGCAGCCCATTCCGACGACATCTATGGCTTCTGCGAGGGCACTTACGAGACAAAGAGTCATTGAAAGACGGCAAATGATCATCTCCTGAAAGGAAATCGGTTTCATAATAATCTGTATCGGTTAAGTACATATTGAGATATAAAGGTAAAGCAACGGTAAGCATTTCATTAGCTATCAACGCCGCGGCACTGGCACCTCTTTTTAAGTACGTCTAGCTACTAACGACACTAAAAGATACTGTACACCTGGAAAACATAAAACCTCCTGCCCCCCCCCCGCTCCACGTATCGCTAATTTCTGCTCCCAACGACCACAACAACATTTTCCCTCTTTTTAGGAAACGACGCGTCGAGGAAAACGGGATTTTGGGGGAATAGAGTAATAGGCTCACTTGGAACAAGATTTGCGACCAGTCATTTTTCAAAGGTTTTCGGGTACGGCTAGAGTATCGTTGGGATCTTTCTAGGACCTTTTTAGGCATAAAAACGCTCTGAAAGAGATTGTTATGGAAACGACATGTGGTTCGTTTTTCGTTAGGAAAGCGCAGCACAGAAGCGATCATTTGAGAGTTGATAGGCAGGTTAGCAAATATACTTTAGGAAGGATTTTCTAGTAGGGATCCCTTAGGAAAGGGCGGGAAGCAGAGATTCTGTAGGCACTCCAGCAAAGTTTCTTTAAAAGAAGACAAGCTAGCAGCGATCCTTGAGGAAAAGGGAAAGATAGCAGAGATCCTTTAGGAAGCGGGAAGCTGGCAGGGAGCCTTTGGGAATAGCAGGCTAGCCGAGGAATTTTGAGAAAGAGCAACTTTGGCAAAATTGTTTTCGAAAAAGGCTAGAAGAGATTCTTTAGGAAAGGCCATCTAGCAGTCCTTTCAGCAAAATTTTGGACATATTACGAAAGCTTAATAGATTTTTTTATCTTAGGCCGATAATCATGCGACGATTATCTGGTAAATATTGATTGAACAAGTAGATTACCAGCCTAATCCATTAGGCGAGAGGTATAGGAGGGTCTGCCTGCACGAGTTCTCGAGGAAATGGAAAGTGTGTCCTCCTCCCATTTTCTCGCCATTCCGCCTCCCATCATTGCCAAAAACGGACACAATCAATCACCGGCTGGCTGGAAGGGGTGACCTTGAGGCCGAGAATACTACAATCTCAATCGGCTATACGCCCAGGGGGGTTTAGCGGAAATGGAGAATCTGGATGAAGTTATTAAAGGGACCAGCAAGGCATGGCTTGTACAGGGTGTCCAAAAAAGCCCTCCAACGGGCCGCTGTCGAGACCGATTCTTACGATTTAGCTATCTACCGAAAGATCTCGACGAGCTGAGGATTCGCAATCTGGTTTTTAATTTTCGCAATGCCTGAATGTTTCGCTCGATTTTCGACATTTTTTATGCCAAAGTTACACTATTTTAAAAAAATCTCAACTTCAGGTCTTCGGTGCTATCCCGCTCTACAATTTTGACGCGTTTTCCTTTTATGAAAGCCCAACGACATTCTTTCGATGGTCATTTAAGGAAACACAACTTGAATAGTGCTTAGGAATCATCTGACGATCTAATTATGTTTTTTAAAGAAGTTGTATTTTGGCAAGCTGTACAAAGATTTATCATCTTTTCCACAGCATCTAATTGCCGCCGGTCATTGAATCGAATGTGGGCGATTTGCCAAATATTCGGCCATCTTTGGCATCGACTTCAGCTTGTCGGTGTGCTCGGCTATCTGGAAATGAGCGTGTTTTAGCCAATGAAAGTCGGACCCTTGGCCAGCCATCCGTCAGCTCGGGGACCCAGTTGCGGAAAATTAGGACGTGGCTCAGCAGTAGCAAATCGGCGTACATCACGGAGTCTCCTACCTAAAAATCTCCTAAAAATGCCTAAAAATCTCCTAAGGCGTAGAAGCGGTATCACTTTCTGGTTCTCCCGCGCGCGCTCTCTCTCTCTCTCTCTCTCTCTCTCTCTCTCACTCTCTCTCTAACTCTCTCTCTAACTCTCTCTCTCTCTCTCTCTCTCACACACTCGCTCTCTCTCTAATTAAATCCTACCAAAAATCCAGATTTTGTCTCATTATCCTCGATAAACTTTGTCAGTATCCCGAAGAAATGATCGCGCTCGGGCAGGAAATTCGAATGCAGGAGGGCTTGCTAAAAAGGTAGTGTCTATCAGGTAATCGACTCGCATACCTGATCGCCCTCCCAATACTTGCACGCGACTCCGTAAAAGGGTCGAACGCGATTGAAGTACGTCTGAAACGTAAGTCCGTATACTCAATAGTAAATTTGAGAGACCCAGAGAGCAAGAGAGAGAGAGAGCGAGAGAGAGCAAGAGAGAGAGAGAGAGAGAGAGAGCGTGAGAAAGGGAGAGAGAAAAAAAATCCGTTGAGATTCCGACCCTGTAACCTACATGGTGCAAATCAGCCAACGAGTCGACTTGAGCCCTTTCCCACTCCGAATTCCCGGTAAAACCTATAAATTTAGGGTATTTTTAGGATTACTCACTATATTTTAGTTAGTATACTTTTAATTTTTTTTGTCCTCACCATATCGATTAGCGACAAATCGATTGATGGTATTCGACTCGGCCAGCACCTTCCCATCAACCTCAAGCACCGGCGATTGCCCAAAGATGAACGGATGGGCTGAAAAGGTGGTTTTTGAAACCGAGCGGTTGCGTCGCAGTCACCGGACTGGGAATTCGATAGCGTAATCGAAAAACCCACAGCCCTTCAACTTTGGCCAATCCTCGAAGGCGAATCGCCGATCGATGTAGGGCACGTTGGCCAGGGCGAACATCATCCGCGTCGGTTCCGCCCGTCCATAGCAGTCAAAGTAGTGGAGTGTGTACGCTACCATACTCTAAACGATAGCATGGTAGCTAACGCCAAGGCATGAGATAGTCGATTTGGAACGAGTTCTGGGACTGGACTGGTAGCGGGGGGGGGGCTATTGTCTCCCATTAATCCATTATAGCCCTATAAAAAATAAATCATTTTTATCGAATGTTAAGCAGTTTTTCGAAGACTTATAGTTTGAAGTGTTAAACAGTCCATAGAAATTATCCATAACCAGGGTTGAAAAGCCGCTTCGCGACTTTTCAACCCTGGCCCCGTTTTCGACCAATGAAAGTTTTTACTTTGCATAATTCGGCCCGACCCATGCTGAAAAAAATGAAAAATGCGCTCTCTGCTCCTTTATATAGGCCATCCCCACTTCCGGCGTATGCTAATATATTCCTAACAAAGAGGGTCTCGGATTTTTCAACAAAAACTAAATTTTAATGTCGAAAATAGGCGATTTTGGTAAATCTGATATGCGTGCAGTCATCCCTAGACCATTACGCTCCTAATGATGTATCAAACATGCCCCTAGCTACGCTCCTTCTTGAGATACTGCTGGAACACGCTGACGGAAGTTGCAAGCAAAGTGGCACACACACACACACAAACACTATTTTTTTATATATAGTAGGATAGCGAAAAATTTTGATTTTTTGTTGAAAAATCGTTATATTTTTGAAATTTCCACAAAAATTAAACATTTTTATGAATTCCTAAAAATTAAAGACTATTAAAGAGTTATAAAAATGCATTAGTTATTTCTAACCGCTGAATGTATAGGCAATAAAAATTTAAAAATGCACTCCCCCGGCTAACAGTCGAGTACCGCGGATTTCCCTGCCAGACTTTGCATAAAAAGTACCGAAAATCGAGCAAAATACTAAACAAACAAAAAATTGAATGAAAAACCGGCAAAACATCCTATTCTAGAGCTTTCGATAGGTACCGAGATCGTAAAAATCGGACCCTCCTGCGAGGGGAGGGGATGTGTTTTAGATACCCCTGAGATTTCTCAAGAAACTTGTCGAACAGTGTACAGTATCCGATGCATTTATTACCTAAAATACAGAAGTCAAGACATACAAAAAAAACAGCACACAGCGCCTGGGAGCGCAAGCCTTGATATGACGATTCTCGGAGGTGGTGAGAGGAGATACAGGGTGATAAGGGGAGGGTAAAGACGGAAAAGGAGACGACAGGAATGGGAAAAGGGCACAAAATAGGCAATAGACAAATGGGATCTGCACACTGTTGACGTTGAATGTAGCTTAAGCTCAGCTTGGCTTGGGCTTATGTTTCGGCTTATACTCAGCTTTGCTTTGGCTTAGGTCTAGGCGAGATCCTTGGTGGAGACGAACTCGTACTCGTGACGCGCCAGCCGATTCCACAGCGCTACCATGACGGCCAGTGGGACGGCACACCTAGAGAAAATAGTAACGCTATTTTAAAAAATATATTGATTTTTATTTTATTTATTTGTAGTAAAAACATCTAAATAAAACTAAAAATGATTCTGTGACCCACCAGAAACCATCGGCCACCCAGAAGACGATAAATTCAGCGAGCCACCCAGTTCCGGGTCTGATGTATTCGCGTGTGCCTGAAAATCGCGATTTTGGAGACTGGAGACGGACACCACGTGCGATCAGCTGGGCCGTCTGTAGTTTTTGCTTTTTGATAAGGCTCAGAAAATTGGGGGCGGCTTCCGGCTGCGAACTTTAAAGTGATGCCCAAGCCCCAATTAAATGAATTTCCGTTTATTATCTTTTTAAAGGGGCCAAGAAAAACTAGATTCGAACCCCTTGTGTCGACGAAGTCTAGACAACTACGCGCCACTCCTATAGACGCACGCTACCCAATTTTATCACCCGGTTTTTTGGCTGCTGAGTGGCGGTGTGGGCCTAGTGAAGGAATGCCGTCGATTTTGACCCTTCATGGTCCCTTTAAAGGGCCGGTTAAGTTACAAAAATGAACTGTCCGGAGCCGCGACACGCAACGCGCAAAAACGGATACGATACGGATACAGGAACGGAATTAAAAAAGCGCTGTAATCAATTACGTAATGGAAAGAGAACGTGTGCGTAGCGTGTCCTGGGCACCGCGAGGTTCATCGGAAATCCATGAGCAAAAAACCAAGATCCACCCTTGCAAGTCCCTTTAAAAGAAGGTCAACTCAAACAAAGCATATGCATTTTCACGTAAGCCATTCGGCTTCAGCTTGGAAAAACAGCAACTTGAAAAATAATTTTTTTCTACCTTCCGGCTGTCGAATGTACAGCACCATATACCAGAACGTCTTCCAGAAGACGAACGCCGACGTGGTGAAGGCGAGCAGGACCGTATGGCGGGACTCACGTCGAGCCTAAAAAATGTTTTGAAAAATGTGCCATTCCGTGCAACACGTTTTTGCTCGGTTTCCTACATCAAATTCAATATTTTAAGAAACGTACAAGGATCAACGTCACCAAATTCATGACGACCTCAATAGCCATCACCCTTCCGGTGGCCATCGTCACCAGGTCGTCCCATTCCGCGTATCGAAGATCGACGTCCGCGTAGATGTTCCCTTAAAGAGCATTTTAAAGGGACGGGTATGCATGTATTTCTATTCTAAGCTTAGGTTGAGCTAAACCTACGTTGAGCCCAAGATAAGCGTAAGCTAACCCTAAACTAATTCTGATGAAAGCCAAGCCTAAGCCAATCCCAAGCTACGGCCAAGGTAAGCATAAGATAAGCCTAAGCACGGCCTAAGCCTAAGCCTAAGCCTAAGCCTAAGCCTAAGCCTAAGCCTAAGCCTAAGCCTAAGCCTAAGCCTAAGCTTAAGCCTAAGCCTAAGCCTAAGCCTAAGCCTAAGCCTAAGCCTAAGCCTAAGCCCAGCCTAGCCTAAGCCTAAGCCTAAGCCTAAGCCCTAAGCCTAAGCCTAAGCCTAAGCCTAAGCCTAAGCCTAAGCCTAAGCCTAAGCCTAAGCCTAAGCCTAAGCCTAAGCCTAAGCCTAAGCCTAAGCCTAAGCCTAAGCCTAACCTAAGCCTAAGCCTAAGCCTAAGCCTAAGCCTAACCTAAGCCTAAACTTAAGCCTAAGCCTAAGCTAAATAAGCCTTAAATATGTATACACTGAGCCTAAGCCAAGTCTAAGCCAAGTAACCCTAAGCTAAGCTAAGCTAAGTCGTCCACAAAAACCCCGATTTTCTGAATCTAGGGCAGAAAATTACTTTCCAACCTCCTAATCGCTAATAAAGTCCATTATTTCTCCTCCCGTTCTAAATTTGCAACAATCCCTCATCCCCAGACCAAACAACAGGCCGAACGGAGCAAACAATGCGCCACAGACAGACAGACCCACACAAACTGTCGAAAAATTAGCCTACAGGGCTCGAACAGCTTCTCCAAATAGCCGCCGCGATTCGTGTACGGGCGGAATGTCGTGTAGATGATGTCGATCGTGCACAGGATCTGAACGGAATTTTTGGGTTTTGTAAAACTAATTTTTAAAGCAAAGAAATTCTTGAAAATACCGAGGAAATGGCCAGCCACCACTCGACCCATAGCGGCAACAGCCGCCCGGCCGCTCGCATTTTCGTTCTGAAAAAGGGTGTAGGTGAAGAGTATTGTAATGGAACCGAAAAAAAATAAAGAAAGAAATATAATCTATAAACGAAATATTTCGAATATTTGTAAATTTATTGGATTATCATATTTAATAAATCGCAGATAAAACGGATGAGTCTGACTGGCTTAAATCAAGACCTAAGCCGAAGCCTGAATTTAAAGAGATACGGGCGGCATAAGCCAATCGAATACGCGATGGAAAGAAAATGTCTCTGCGCCTCTCCCCTGGGCGCCCTCTCTCGCCGCGGGACCTGTTGAACCCCCCTCCTCAAGGGGGGTTCAACAGATGCCGTCCTCATCTCTTTAAGCCTATCCCTAAGCCGAGTCAATGCCTAAGCTAAGTCTAAGCCAAGCCTAGCCAAGCCTAAGCATAACTCAAGCCTAACCAAGCAAACAAATTTCCTGGAATCTATGCAAAGAAATGCGTTTCCTGGAAGAAACGGGACAAGGCGTTGAGAGGTGTGTCTTGTAGTCGGTGTCTTATTCCTCGCTTCTCGACTTTGAAAGCGAGAGAGAAAGCGAGAGCAAAATCGGCGAGGGGTTTCCATCTGACCCATATATCCATCCGCCTTTCAATTCGACCTCCTCGCCCCTTTTCTTGCCACTTTCCCCCCTTCCCCGGATCCCTCCGGTTCCGCAGAACACCTTTGTACACAGTCGAGGAATCTTGCGGAACTAGGCGCAGTGAGTTAAGGATTCATGGTTCGGTCAAGCGCCAAAAAACCTGAAAGTGCAAAAATTAGAAACCGATATTCCTAAGCCTAGGCTGAGCCTAAGAGATCCAGGCTAAGCCCAAGTCTAAGCCTAAGCCCAAGCCCAAGCCTAAGCCTAAGCCTAAGTCCAAGTCTGAGTCTAAGCCTTAGCTTAAGCCTGGACCTACCAGGGTAAGCCTCGGCCTAAGCCTAGCCAAAGCTAATCCAAAGCGAAACATAAGCCAAGAGTATGCCAGGCCTAAGGTAAGCCTAAGCCCAACCTAAGCCTAAGCTGCTCCTAAGCCAAGCCTTAGGTACACCTAATCCTAAGCCTAACTCTAAGAAAAAGGCCGTACCAAAAGTCCCAACAAGCCATTATTATAAAAGCGACCGGCTCGAGTTGCTGAATGGCCGGTCCGGATGGATGGGTGCGGAAAATTGGGCGGCGAAGCCTTGTCGTGGTCGAAGAAGAGATCTGGTCCACCCTTTCTCTCCCTTCCCTTCGTCCGTCCATAGTGTCCACCCGTACGACCATTCAGCCACCATCCCCCCTCGACAAACATACGGTGGCCACATGCGGTTGGGAGAGAACGGGAAAATGTAGAGGGCACAGAGCCGCAGATTGAATATTTGGCCATGTTTCAATCGGGTGCCTGGGCCTCCGGGAGAACTGGATGAACGGTGTGGGCCCTACGAATTTTTTTCCCCGGAGCTCTCGACATGTCGCTATTTGACACCTCTGTTTTGTGTCGAGGGAGGGAGGGAGGGAGGCAGGGAGAGAGAGAGAACCAGGATCAAACAGATCAAACTAGTAAAAATCAGGAGTTTTTGCGGTTTTCTTAAATTTCAAAGGTACACGTGCGAGCGATTTAGAGAGAGAAAGAGGGACAGTGTGTGTGAGAGATAGAGAGAGAGAGAGAGAGAGAGAGAGAGAGAACGAGCAAGGTATGGTCTTATAAATTTGCGATTCAGAGAACGTCTTCAACCAACATTTTATTCACAATTTCCACCACCGTCAAACTCCATTTTTTCGCTGTACTTGGCCGAGTCGGCGTTCCCCAACTCCCAATTCCCATCATCCAACCAATAGATATTGCGCTTAGTGGTGAAGCGCAAAAATCTGAGCACCAGGTCGGCGACAGTATTATACGGCCTCCCCAGCTGCAGCTTCAGATACGAGAAGTTGATCTCGACGACGAGGGCGATGAGCGAGATTCCGAGAGCCCCCAGGAGGACGTAGAAGATTACTGAGAGCTGAAAAAAAATTGCTTAAGGGTATTGTCAAGATCTCCAAATACGTGATCACAAATAAACTACGCTTCGCTACGTACGCTACGCACGCTACAGGTCTATGGCGGAAATACCTGTCGTAATGTAAAGGCAGTCTTTGTAGGGAGTTGTTGGATGGAAACGGGTGGGTATATTGGGTCGTAGTGTAGGTCGACTGTCTAAAGTGATGAAATGAAGTTTGGTGGAGACGGAGCGTGAGAGAGCGAGAGAGGGGCGAGAGAGGGAGAGAGCGTGAAAAAATGAGTGATATCTTACCTCTAAAGCCCCAAGCAACGTAATGACCGCATTATCGATCCGTTCCATCAGTTTTCTGTCGACCCTTTTATTGAAAATCAAACTGGCTGGGAATATCTTCAATGCCATTTTTGCCTTTTTATCCTCATTAAACTGACATTAACATTCCTTATCACCCAAACATGCGAATGGAATTGTCTATCCGTAAGGGTACTGTATTCCGATGTGATACGATGTCCGGGCAGCCAGGCAAAGGCCACCAACGGATAGGGATGCTAAACGGTATTTTGAAGGGTGAGAGAGAGAGAAAGGGAAAGAGAGAGAGAGAGAGAGAGAGAGAGAAACAATTGATTAACCTTTCGCACAAACTCGTCTTGAGCGAGTTTTTGATACGAGCCAATTATCGGCGGGTATTTGGCAAATATCTCCTCGAAAATCCGGTCACAACGGTCATAGTACTCGTACGGACACACCGGGATTTGTGTGGTACTGCTGGTGAGAAGGCGGTATTCGCCCATTCTAAAAAAAAACGATAGGATTGCCCGACGGGGGTTCCTCAGAATCTGCTTTTTTTTACAACAAATATAGTGAATATTTCTAAACTCTTTTTCGTAATATCAAGCCCAAAAAATTTCGTTAAAAAAGCACACATTTTCCGGTTTTTCCAACAAAACGGCGGATTTCTGACCAAAATTTCGTTTTTTTAGACAGTTTTACACTTTTTTGTTAGTTTTCTACCTAAATATAGTTAAATTTGATTAAAAATATTGCTACTTTGAACTCTAAACACTAAAACACTAAATAAACACTAAAAACACCGATTATCTTTATGATCGATCTTTAACTCAAGACATCACTAAAAACTCACTGCAAAGCCAGCAAAAACCCTCGAAAATCCTGAAACGGCAACTCGATATTGTCGGAAAAGATCAGGATTTTCCGCAAATTCGAGCCATAATAGTCGACAAAAACCCGCATGAACAGCATGATCCACAAGACCGTGAAAATCTGAACTTGAATAGCGGTTTTTCCGGGATTAAAGCCATACCCTAACAGTATGATACCGCGAATGGTAGCCCGTATTTTCAGCGCCGAATCGAGTCTCCGTAAACGTCTCCAAAAGCATGTAAAAACCATTGGTTAGATGCCTGAAAAAACTTATCTTTCAGGGCCGAAAGATTTAGGTACTTTTGAAGTATCGGGGGCAGGGTCAACGACCTTTTTTTAATTCATTTCGTGATATAAATGGGAATATATAAAAACCATTTCTCTGAATTCACAAATTTTTGTTAAAAACCGACTTTTCAAAATGCTTTAGTTTTTCTACCTGGAGAGTCCGCACCTATAACGCAGAAGCACCAAAATTTAATCTTTTGATCATATTAATGCCCAAAAAAGCGTACTTCGTGCGCGTTTCGGTCCCGCGAAACTCGAAAAATCTGAACAGCGTATACAAGAGCACCAGGATAAATAGCATAATCAGTAGCGCCACCCAGACCTAAATTTGATGAATTCTATTGCCAACTAAAAATCACTTACGTTCGTGGAAAATGGGCGGAATAAAAAACTGTCAAGAAAGACGGGCAGGGAATCGTCGCGAATCATAAATACCTAAATCCAGAAATTCTCCTGAATATTAAAAAAAGTTAATTTTAACGATTTTTGATGGATATCATGTTTCTTTATTACCTGCGTAACCTCGTATTGGCTCGGAAAAGAGAATTTGAAATCATCGCGGCGCCGCGGACTCATCACCGCCCGGGCGCACACCAGATCGTATTCGTCGTTTTGCACTTGGCCCAGGATACCTAGAGCAAAATGAATTAATGTTTGCTATAGTTTAATACGGACATTTTGCGCATTCGCTAATTACATAAGCATTGGTACTTTCGCATTATCGGGGAAGGTCATCGGGAAAACTGCCATTTTTCTTTGGAATTGAACTTTTCTATTATAAATCGAAGAATTGTTTCTATGCTCTTTTTTTACTATTCGAAAGTTGTAAAATTTACAGATTTTCATAAAAAATAGAAAAATGGACGATTTTGACCGAATTTGGAATGTTCAACAAATTTTTTGAGTTTTTAGCTAGTGTTTCCTAGCTAGTTTATAGTGAAATTTAACGAAAAATGCTATTAAATCATTTTCAATTGCGTTACTAGAGATTTTTGGACTTATGGGTATCATTTTGGACCCAGGTACATCAACGTGGCAAAATATCGTGATTTTTTTTTTCGAAAGCCGTCAAAACCCAGAAACGGTTCTTCTATAAACTGACCAGTTGCAATCCCATCAGGCGAAATATCGCCAAGCGGATCGTCCGAAAAGTGCAATTCGTAGGGTATTCGAGCATATCGCAGCACCATTTCACACTGCTCCACCTCCAGCCCCGAATGCGGCGATAGGCCAGAACGGAACATGTACGGCGACCCCGAATTCAGAATTTGCGTCGGGACGACGACACGGAGCGGGCCCGAACGATTCATGAAATTAAATGCTATACTTTTAGCGGTTTTCAGATGTATGATCAGCAGGGGGATGTCGAGGAAGTATAGCCGGTAATCTCATCGTTTATTCCTGCGTATCAATTTTCCGTCTGGGCGGCAAAAAGCGCCGCGAGACAACATGGGACACCACTTTTTACGTTTTTCAAGGGTATATAGAAAATATTTCATTGGAATAAAACGAGGATAAGGAATTAGATGTGGAATCTTTCGTTAAGTAGAGGTTTTGCCGCCGTCTGCTACCAGCCCAAACCACCCTGAAAATCGCGTTTTTAACTTAAATTTTTACATTTTGGTTTAGAAATTAAAGTGCCGTTAGTGGATAAAAATCTACACGCGCAAAGCAGTTATAATCTCTTTCTTATTGACCCACCGCAACTCCAATGTCATGCAGCCGAAGCGTGTGATGGGCACGATCCACGGCCCGGTCGATTTTATGATATTCTCCCGGGAAGCATTCACGCCCGATTTTTCGCCATTGCGCCATTAGTTCGTTGTCCCTAAAATTAAGGTACATTTACAAAACAATGTAAAAAGACGGCTGAAAATTTATCACTTTTAAAAACTAAGATTTACATGGTTTCCTTGAGAGTTCCGCGCGCATCATGGTAGTTCTTTAGGTGCCCGATTCCGAGTTGACGACTCGAAAATTCGGCTGGACACTCTGAGCAGCTGTAGGCCTGAAATTACTTGTATAAAAGTCATGGAAAGTCGACTTTCCGCCCCAGTAAAAACCTCCCTACCTTGCGGTTCATATGGCGCATCGTGTGTTCAAAAAGGGCAACCCGTTGTGAGGGTACTGGGTGGCTACACAACTGAAATGTTTCGAGTACAAATGTGCACAAACGTATGATTGTTGCTATTGAAAAAAACCCACGATGCATCTGACGATCTGCCGGCCCTTCGGCTGAACTTTCAGCTTTCTTGTCGCCTGAAAACGACGAAATAAGAGATAGATCGATGAGAATAAGGGTAAGAAATACGAAGTAGGCATTTAGGTATTTCTCAGGTTGTTAGATACTTTAAATTCATAACTACTTCTGAATTCAAAACGACACAAACCTTTGGCCTGTTCAACCCGCCGATATAATCCTTCATTACGGCCATGCGACTGGGGAAACACCGTTTTGTCAAACTCATCCATAACGCTTCGATGGCTTGCCGATTTCCGATTCTAAAAATGATATAGAAACAATAAACTCTCATTGGAAACCAAGGTTTTAAAGGTACGGAAAAAGAAGCACTACAGTCGTTTTCTAACGCACCTCCGATCCACCGGTTTTGAGGAACTCCCATGGACGGTCTTTGTATGTTGACAAATCTTGTGTTCACTCATGTTTCTAAAGCCAACTTTTCCAAAATTAGTCTGTCGTTAATACCTTATATCGCAGGTTTCTTCTTCAACCAAATTGATCAGTGTAGCTTCAACCCTGGTGTCAATGTCTATCGCCGTTTGTTCCAAATCCATAAGTCCCTGGCTCGTCATCGCATTCAGAAAATCCATAGTCGTATCATGATTGACATCGTTGCGATTTCCTTGGCTTATCATCGCCGTCGTCTTCGGCTTCACCACATATCCACACTGCCATCGCAGCGCATCACGATCGTGCTTGCCCATGTGGACGAGCATCTTGTGCGCGCTCATCGTGTCAATTAGCTCCGAGCAGAGCTAGTATCAATCGATTAATATTCGATTTCAGGGCGAAAGAAAGGATATTCGAACCTACCTGGCATTGCCTAAGTCCAGGCCGCGTCTTTGCAACGGTACACTCGGCGGTCAGTCGATCTCCCTCTTTCACAACACGCTCATAGTGTAGGTTGTCTTCCGGTTCGATGTAACTCTAAATTTCTTAGGAATTCTCTGTACTTGGCTATCCTACCTGCGCCTGCACTTCGTCAGCCTCCGTCAGACCACAGATCCACTGGTCGTTTAGATTGGCGGGGTATCGTTCCTGTAAAACATTGGGTTGATTATACCTTATCATCTAAACACCGTGTCAACTCTCGAATAACTCACAATCATTGACATATCAAGCGCTTCCCGCAGATCTCTTGGATATTCTAACGGCTCCGTGTCATCCAATTGAGGTCTCGAAGCATCGGTATCTTCGTTGGATTCATTTGTATGAACCTGAATTCTGGGCGGAGATTCCGGATTTCTATTCGCTGTCAGTAGGCCTAAACAACAACTTTTAATCATTTGCGAAAAAAGCAACCTGAAACCACGTTGCCAACCCTCCGCAGGAAATTGAATGCCATTTAGGCTGCTGACAGGGCGGAAAGACTAACAAACCGAAATTTTGTGTTGATGGTCAACGACTAATCAGGTAGATTGATGCCCCGGTTTCTATTAGTGCTTCAACTCCAAATGTAGCTGGAGGGTACAATGAACATCTGTACTTCCGCCAATGGATGGCGCTTGAAATCTGAAACGGCGCCCGTTATGTTATATCCAAAAAAAAACCCTATATAACCGTGTATTATCCTTCACCCCTTTGCTGAAAACTCAACAATTTATCCGTCAAAACAAAACGATGCGGTAACAAAGAGTAATCGAAACGAAACACGTATAACAACAACAACTATAACAAGTGACATAAGAAATCGGTACCATTTTGTTTTTACTTCTTTCCGCGAGCTGGAGTCCTGGCAGGCGTCGAAGTGGACGGTTGTTTCGGGGTCTTGGCTTGCTTGGGAGCCTTCGCCAGCTTCGGCGTCTTGGCGGCAGGTTCCTGGAAAAAAAAAGTTCGATTCATAGCGCCAACTGCGATTATGTTCATAAAATGCCATTCTTTTTTGCAGCTAGAATCGATTATCTCGGCGAGTTAGTTAGTCTTCTGGCATCGTAAACGATTGAAAAACGCTCCCGTCCGAAGTTCAAAATGACATTTTATGAACATACGGTAAATTAGAATTTTCCCTTCAATAGTAGCAAATTGAACCCACCACTTGTTGCTGACGAGCGGCTCGTGCGGGCGTCATCCGAGCGCCGACGCGCCGTCCGATTGGCGTGTTGCTCTTCGGAGTCTTCGGCTTCGCCACGGCCGAGGGTTCCTGAAAGGCAGTGAAAAGCCGAAATTCCGAGTGATACCGGTGTCACGACGGTGACCTGCTTGGGCGATTTCTTTGACTTCTTGGCGCTGGGAGGGCGGGGCTCCTCTTCAGCGACAGGTTGGGCAACGATGGACGGGGTCTTGGGGCTCTAAAAATGGATAAGTGCTTTGAAATTAAGAAAAGCTGCGTCGTATAGATCACCAAACTTCAATGAAAAGTCTATAATGACCCACCTTTTTACTAATCGGAGTAGTTGCAATGTTGCTCTTGGCAGAAGCGGCCGCCTGGTGAGTTGCCAACTTGCTAGTTTTCGGGGTCTAAAAGCGTCTATCTCGCAAGAATCGCAATCATTTACATCTTTCGAAATTGGTGTGTTGGTGTCCGAAGCGGACTGCGTCTTCGCCTTCTTGGCACTAGGAGGCCCAACTTCGGCTCCAGCAGCTGGAGATTTCGGGGTCTAAACATTGCATAACTACCCACAACATTTGCTTACCGTTTTCGCCGGTGTCCGTTCAGCTGACTGAATCGTGATAACCTCCCAGTCCTTCTCACTGGCTTTTGCCTAAGCAAAAATATTTCCACGTAAACCGAAAAAATACCGCTTGTCCGGGGGTGACTGGGGCGAAATGGTAGTCGACGCCGGAGGCCAAAAGCTTTCGCTCGCGCTGGTTGCGCATCTTCTTTCTCTTTTTCTAAAGAAAAGTAAAAACTAAAACCATGGGTCCTACAATAAGAGCAGCAGCTTGCTTCGGAGATCTGTGCTTCGCAGCGATGGCTGCCTCTTTCACCCGGCCGGCATAGCGTTCTCGCGGCTTGATGACGCACGGGCCACGCTTCATCACGTCGGGCACCATCTCTGGGGTCAAGACCTAAACAAAATAACCATTTTCCTCAAAAATCAAAAAGAACCTTGGCCTTCATGCGGCATTCGAACATCAGATATCCATCGGTGGCCTCTGCGGCAATCTGTGCAACGGTGGCATTGTCAAACGAGACGAAAGCCCATCCTTTGTGGTTGGTTGTCTAAATCCATTATTGCTGTAATATCTAATGTACCTTTTTGCTTCGTGCGACGCGGACGCGGATAACATTGCCAAACTGCTTGAAGTAATCTCTGATCTGATCTTCGAAAAAGCCGTATGGGACGCTGCTGACCTTCACCACATGTCCAACTAAAAAAATGCATATTAAAACTGTAACTTACTACAAAACAAATAAAATCAGAGTCATAATATACCTTTGCCTTTCTGCCCTGGCGCTCCCAACGCCTTGCCAATGTCGCCCTGCGATCTCTTCTTCTTTTGGGTACAACGTGTCTTGTTGGCTCTACAGGCGGGACCTCTGGTGCTGTCGTCATCTGCAATACCATAAATTACTTATTAATTGCTGTTAAAGTGCAGAAAAACAATTATTTGAGAAGCGCGCGTCTTTCAATAAATAAATCAAGAGAAGCCGGCAAAACCGAAGTGACACAGTGTAAATGGACATTGCCGATCGTACTACTTGGCGCGAGCACCGTCGTTTCAAAAAAGTAAAACGCTTGCAAGATTGAAATAAACTAAAGATAGGTTAGAATAGAAATATGGAAAAGAACTGGTACGTAACTACGACGCAGGCGATGCATGCGTCAATGTCAAGTACGTCAGGTCTCGCGAAAGCCCAAAATATCATTGACACCCAAAACGCAACGATACAAGGCGCTCAGCAAGCGAGTTTTTCAACCCAGAGTTGTACATCGTAACAAACATTTATCAACAATATTACATCTTTTTAAAGGATTTACTTATTCCAGCCGCCGCCGCTTTGAAGCCTTGTGGCTTCGCTCATATTTCGATGGTCTAAAAAGGTTTTAGTGAGAAGCCAATAGCTCACTTTTCTGTGCCTGATCCCGAGCTTGATCGGCTCCGAGATCGACGTCTTTTTGCTTTCGATCGTGAACTGGATCTGCGCCTGTAAAAATTAATTTTTATTCCAAAACACGGCCTTTATTCACATTAGAAAGGAAGTTTGTATCCCCCGCTGGAAATAGTACAGAACGGGAGCTACTAATCTTACCGTCGTTCCCTTCGTTCGCGACTTCGTTCTCTACTGCGCGCCATAGTTCGATCCCGGCTTCGATCTCTCTTGCGGCGATCACGACTCTTACTCCTGTCCTTGGAGCGTTTTCTGCGATCTTTCCGGTCGCGCTGAAAAAAAATATTACGAACGGTTATGGAACCTTATAACAACAAATCCGAATAGTTCCCCGACAGACCTCTTCTTTAAAAGCCGAAGGTAACACAGATTTCCCGACTTCGACTTTCGAAACCTCGCTTTCTTTTTCTAGTGCGGCCTGTTGAGCTAGTTGTTGTTTATCTCGAAGTATCCGCTCCATGAACTGGCGTGCCTAGATTGAAAAGGTCGGCTAACATATCTAATCCTACCTTTTCTTTTCTTTCCAGTTGAAGATCCGTTTGAATACGCGGAGGTGCGGGTGGTGTCGGGACCGCAGTCTATAAGCGCAGAAGCACCACGTTCAAGCTAAATGTGTTTTACGTTAAACGATCCAGGCGCCTCATCATCGAGTGCGGCCACGGCAGATGGATGTGCTGTTCTAAACTTGCAAATTCTAAATGATAGAAGCGCCTACAATTCAGTAGTGGAGGCAGGAATCTGAAAGCAGACCGACGATTGGACCGGGTGGATCGACTAAAATACCAATATATCGATCAATCTAATAAGGAAAATACCTGCGAGGTACACGGATCAATGAGGGAAACGGGAGCAACCATGTCAGTTTTAGGCGCATCCTGAAATGGTGGTTTACATTCATGCCTAGACACACCTGGAGCCGCCTTCGTTGTTTTCGATTTAGAGGAGGGGAGGGCGCATCCGCTTGGATAGCACCGGCCAGCGATTGATCCTGAAAAAATAAATCGGCCCGTGAAAAGTACCCCTACCTCATGAACAAAACCGGGCGGAAGTTCCACGGTCATTAATGGTGCGGGAGGATAATACCCAAGCGCCAATTGATTGGCTTTCACCTAAATGGGAACATGTTAACGATAATAAAACTAAAAAGCTACCTGCTGCTGATAAAATGAATGATAGGGCGAGTGCAAGTTGAGGAAATTAAGGTTAAACGTGTATTTGCCTTGTGCCCCGTCGAGCACGTGTTGTTCTAAAACCAAATATCGTATCAGCAAACGATGGTTGAGAGCAACAACCTCTGAGCATCCTTTCTCCTTCGGCTCCATATTTGGCCGAATACTCGGCACAATGCTCGATCACCTCCAGTTGATCGGCCGGCGGTTCCTTGATCGGAGCTGGCTTTGATATCGGGCAGGGTGCTTCGTAGAAGAAGCTCCACCTAAATGAGTTTCGATCAATTGCCAAGGGTCAGCAAAAAAACCATTTTTGAAACTCCAAATCCGGCCCAGCATTCGGGATCGGCTGGCCCTTATCATCCTCTTCCGTTGCGCTTTTCACTTTCAATTCAACGAGGTTCCGGAAGAGGGAGGTGTACTGAAAAAAAGTATTATCGACGGGAAAGTCCGCTCACATGAGTATCAGTGCTCTTCAGATTCTTCAGCAAATCGTTGCGGCTTCTGCGAAAAGTAAATCTTGGAGAAAACTCTATCAAATTACTTTTGTGCGCTGTCTGGCGGTGGTTGTTGTACGGGGGCTGCTGGGGCCGAGTTCATAGAAAGAAGAGGGTGCAATTCATAGTCAGAATCCGAATCATCATCTGAAATGCTAAATTGGCAATGAGCGTCTAATGTTTGTACCATATTCCAAACCCAACGCATGGGTAGAGCTCGAAGCCTTCGCGGATTCGGAAGCCGTATGGACCGTCGTCGGATTTTCCCCAAACTTTCTCCTCATCCTCTTCTCACGATCGAAATCGGGCACTTTGTACTTCTTATCTCGTATCATCTTCATCATATACTTATAGTAGGGATGCAGCTGATTGTCGAATTGGAGAAAGCCAAACTAAAATTGTGCATACAGGATTCAAAAGAAAAACCGACGTGTTCATCGTTGCCCCGCTGCTTCGCCTTGATGACGATCTCCATCTGTGCACCTTTCTCCACGACAAACCCGGCCGTTCGCAGGATTATGTGGTTTTGCTTCTGGTTGGGTGGCTAGAAATAACGATATCACTGCGAGCAATCAAAAACATACGCAAACAAGTCCCATTGGAAGCTTGATCCCTGTCGGAGGATCAAAAGCTTCAGCTTCGCTATCGCTGTCCGGGTCATCAATTTTGTCAAAAGCACCCTCCAACGGTTCGTCATACGAAAATCCGATTTCGGCCTTCTTTGGCTTCGGCGCCTCCTCGTCAAAAATGGCTTTTTCTAAAGAGTAAAAAAACAACAAAAAGAGGATTTACCTGGCTTGCAGCTCAAGTCCATATATCGGTCAACATCACACATTTCCTCCTCCAGAGCTTCCGAAGAACACTTTTCAAAACTTGAATCAATATCGACCCGCACATCAGTAATAGAATTGAAGAATAACCGTACATCATAGCTGAAAAGTAGAGATTTGGTATGAAGGAAACCATTGTGAGCGCGATTTGACACCTAAGATCTTCTTAAAAACGCACCGATCTATCGTGATGTCTGTATCCAGCCAATTTCGAAGGTGCTTCTCGTCGGCGATCTTTCGTGCTGCGTCATCTGGACGGAAAATTGAAGAACTGTAGCCGACGATTTTTAGCCCATCCTCTTCCTCCTCCATTCTGAAAAAATGACCATTATAAAAAGTAAGGACAGAGTAGCTAAACAAGCCGGAATGGCAAAACAAGCTTCGAAAGGCAGTAAAAGCTAAAAATAGCCCACATACCCATGGAGTTCAATTGCTAATTTGCATAATAGTCATTAAGAAGCTCGGTATTACATTTCAAGCGCGCTTCAACCAGTCGCCATTCGATCAAAAAGTCTCATCAGAAGCCCGTCCGCGCTAGCCCGGTGAACCGATGACAAAATTTGTCACCGTTCGCGCTGGTCACCAGGTCGAGGGCTCCGTTGACAGGTAAATGGCATTCGCCTACAAGCAAGTTTTCAGTCTCTACTGGCTAATCATCTCTCTCGGCCTCGGTATCGTCATCAATGTTGGATATGTGATTGTCAATCAGGTTTGGGTGAAGCAAAAGATGCTTCAACTGAAAAATTACAGAAAATGGCTCGCCAAAGGGAGATCCGGGCGCGCCGACAGGTCGAAAAGAATGAGATGGAGCAGGACGCTGTCGTCGAAGTGTGGTACCTTGAGGACCAATATAAGCGCCAGGCGCGCGAGCGTTTCCAGAAGGCCCGCAAAAAGATGGAGAAGTGAGGGGCTGCGAACTTGGCCTCTAATTGTTTTAGGATCGAGAAGGAAAAGAAGCGAGACGGATGGATCGGGCAAACCGTAAACTCGCAGCGTTTTCAAACGAATGGCATTTAGAAAGAGGATACCCCGCATGCAACTACGCCCCCGCGTGAAGCCACTACCGCCAAGATCAGCGTACAGCCAGCGACCGCCGAGCCGGCTACGGAGCCACCACCAGCTAAGGCCGTCGACGCTGCTTCAGGTATGCGGTTATTCTTAGAAATAACCAGCGCTAAAACGTTCCTCTAGCCAATGTTGGGACGGACAAGAAGAAAACATCCGGCAAGACTGGGAAGAAATCGGGCAGCAATAACGCATCGAATCCCAAGGAGTGTAGGGCGCGTTTGAAAGCACAAAACATTATTTGTTGCAGCCACGGCTAAGAAGGACCCGTCCACCAATGGTGATGGTCCGTCATCCTTGCTTTTCTGACTCTCATTTCTAGCGACCAACAAATTGACGCAGAAGACACAGAAGCAGCCGTCGATGGGCACACAGAAGACGCACTTGATGACCGGTACGACCATGAATACGCAGCAATCGATGAAGCCCGGATCTGGATCTCGGCCCAAGAAGTAAGTCGTGAACTGTCTGAGCCCCATAACACGCCTATACTTCAGAGAGAAGGGCACCGTGGAGGATCAGACGCAAAACCACGACCAGGACCAATCCCAGTAAAAATGAATGCCATGCCCGATTTCGCTTTTTTGGAAGAATAAATTTGCTGCTGGCTGCTTGCACGGACATCACATTGCGCTTCGAAAGTCTCGTGAAATAAGCTTCCACGAATAAACGTGTTGCTAATTAGTAGAGCAAGATAAGCGTCTACGATGGCACTCAATCTATTTATCCGTAGACGAAATGTTACTAGGCCGATTCAAAAAAAATGGTAATGAAGAAAATTCACAGTTTCGCAAAGGCAAAATTATCGCGTTGTTATCAGTGTTTCTGGACGTAGCTGCTGGTCCAAATAGTCCCAGTTATGAACCATCAATTGTTGGACGGCGATCAGCGCATGGTAGCGGACGTTGGGATCTTCGGCCGATAAAAGCTTCATCACCGCAGTTTTGCCATGATTTTGCTCGACAAAACTAAAGAGACCGTTGCAAAAAGCTAGAAATTGTGTTACTTCTTTCCGCGAGGGTAATGCCGCACATATTCACCGAGGTCATGAGCCGCCACGCAAAGCACAAGCGGATCAGAAGCTGTTTCCAGCAGTTGTACCAGCGCCCTAAAGCCCATTAATGGCGTTTGAGAAAATAGGGCATACTTCACGATATCCCATCGCTTATCGTGAAATCTCTCCGCATTCTCGCGCCAGAACTTTTCCGATTTGTGCACAGGAGACCAGTAAAGTTGCCCGGATTTTACCTAAAAAGCCGATTAGCTGAGGTCGACCAATTACCTCGCGAAAATATTCATCAAAAGAGCTCAAATCTTGGACGGAGTGGTGCAGCGAGGCGTTCAAATAATCCACATCATCCCGTAGATCGGGATCCTCGAACTTTCTGGCCGCGAGAAGCTCCATCGTTTTGAGGGCCTTGCATTGCACCATTTGTAGAGCCACCTCTCGGACGGCCTGGCACTGCCCGTTCTCGCCGGCCTTCTCCAGGATGTTACGAAAAGTCGCCACGATAACTCGGATCACCTAAATGGCATATATGATTTTAGCTACCAATAAATTATACCTTTTCTTTTGTCGCTTCATTCAAAATGCCGGCGAGTGTCTGGATGACGCCAAGGGATCGGGCCTTGCGAGCGATTTCGGCGTTGAAGGTCAGACACCATATGGCACACACGAGCTGGTATTGGAGCTAAACAAAATATCCGGAAAACCAAACAAAAGTTACTTGAAAATTGATCTTCCCGTTGAATGAAGACATAATAGCTTCAAGGCCTCCCCGCTGCACGAAGGCGAGCCGGTAGTCGTCGACACGCAACAACATTTGCAAGGCACGAAGGGTGCTGTTTGTGTTCTCACTTTGCTAAAATGATAATGATAATATATCTTGTCACAGAAATCAAACCAGTTCACTTTGGAGCCCATGTCGCAGGAAGGACACGTAAAACCCAGGATCGGGGCTGACCATTCGAAGCAGAGGGCGGTACTTATCAAGTTGGGGGGCACTTTGGGTACTTATTAGGGGACACTTTTTTATCGCTTTTTCGAGTCTATCTGGGGTAGTTTTTTACGCTGAGTGCATAGAGAGTAGCCACAGCATGCGAAACCGTCGGGTTTATCCAGAAAAACCGCGTAAAAATTTATTAATAAAAGTGTACTTATGCAAAAATTGAGGCTTACCGCATTGTCAGGCAAGGTGGGCCGTCGCTTCGGATGGGCTGCCGCTCCACTCTTTCGAAATCGGGGCGCCTGGCCGCTTCGCGCCGCGCCTCGGGCGCCCCGATTTCGAAACCCTGTACGAGCTCGCACCCATCCGAAGCGACTAGGCCCCGGGTGGCACGAAGCCTTATTTTTAGGTTAATACCGGGTGTCTGCATCTCTAAATCTTAACAAACGTTTAGATAAGTGTATTTTACTACTCTGATTTTGTTATATTCGAAACCAGCACAAAAACTAGCCTAGAAAGACTCAAAAAATCGAAAACCAAAGTGGCCCCCCCCCCAACTTGATAAGTACCCAGAGGGCTGTCGAGGGATTGCTAAATCTTGAAATTATGTGGTCTCGAAGCTAAAAAAATAAATAAAACGGCCGAAATCAGTTCGCAAAAAACTAAAGAATGTTCAAAATCGCTGTGGAGCATAAAATTCCGGCAAGATACTAATTCCAAGTCACAGGTCAACTTTTAGACACCGGCCACAACCGTATCCGGTCGTTGCAGGACTTTAGCATTTCCGATGGGGCGTTTTCAAACCGTCCCACCCGAACCTTTCCTTTTTCGTACCGCGTTCTTTCCTGAATTCCATTATCACAATTTTGGTTTTACCTTTACTTTTCTCTTCTTACTTTCCCTCATTTTTCCAAACTTGCTGTGTTACGATGATTAATTCCATTTTTCCGCTTTCAGGTAGCTTCATCATCACCATGGCCGAGCAGAACGAGTACCTCATCGCCGTCGGCAAGGGCGCCATCGCGGACCTGTGGGCCCATCACGACAAGCCGGACGCCTTCAACCCATCCAAGTTCTCCGAGTCGGACATCAAGGTCTTCACCCGCAAAAGCGAGGACGCCGCTTGCCCCGAGGATATCGTCAAGGCATCATTTGTTCTTGAGGTAATTTACCGCGTTTGTTTAAATAATTTTTGTTCTAGGGTACTTCCACCAACCACGTGCTCGCACTCGTTCTGCCCTGGATGTCCTATCGTCTCGAGTGGGACGATTTGTTGTCGGTGCGTTTATTTTGAAACTGACACAATGTTTCTCCGACATTTTGCATTTACGTTTTTCAGGGCGCCGAAGTGGTCCAAGAGCTGACGCCTTCGATGAAGGTCGTCCACCACCTTACCCGAAAGAGGATGCCTCTCAGCGCCCGTGATTCAATCGACGTCGTCGCCATTGATGCTCGCTCCGATACCGTCATCGCCGCCGCACGCTCGGTGAACTTGGACAGTGTCCCCGAGGTGAAGGACCACGTGCGCACCAGCCAACATCTCGGCGGCTACGTCATCAAGGATTTAGGCGAGGGTCAGTTTTCCACGGGTTCTGCGCTATTTCGTAAAATAGAGGGCCCACTTTGATTGTCCCAGTTTTTTACGGGCTTATCGTTTTTCGGAACGGACGCTCAAAATTACCCCAGCGATAGTGGTGTTACAACAATCAAAGTGGGTCCCCTATTCCGAAATCGGGCCATTTATTCGCTTAACTTTTTCAAACTTTTTATCGTGTTGTTTTTAGGGAAAATCCAATTCGAGATGTACTTCCACGGTGACCTGAAGATCGGAGGGATCTCGCTCGTCAAAAGCCTAATCGAAACGATCAAGCCGAAAATCATGGTGGATTTGGCGAAGAATCTGCGCAAGTCTATCAAGAAGGTGCCCGTGCTGCCGGCCGATATGGAGTCTACCCTCATCTACACTGACCTGGTTGTTGAAGCTAATTGATTGTGATCTGTGTATCAAATTTTCTGTGATTGCCGCTTCCACTTTTGCACGTTTTCAATAAATGCATGTCCACAGTTTCGGCATTGGCTCGCGCTGACGATGACTATGCCCAAGAAGATTTATGCAGGGGATCGGAATACATTGGGAACACGAAAGACTGGGCGAAAGGGCTGGGAGGATGCATGGGTTCATCCTTCGGCGAGATATGCATGCAGCTAGTCGGGTGGCTGCCATTCTTCCGTGTTTTAGGCCTTTAGGGTGGTAGGTGCAACGGCAGACGGAGGCTGATCGAAGGCATACTTCATGGGCGGTGGCACAGGGTGTTGCGCCCTAAATTAGTAGCTATAGTCGCGAAATCCTCAGAAATAGTTTAGCTTTCCTTCAGAGACCTTACCCGCTAGAGTTGGTGGAAGGGATGATAATGGCCGTCTTCGGAGGCGAGGAAGTCTTTTGACGGGTGGAAAACTCGGCTAAATTAAAGGATGATTACGTTTGAAAGCTCGAAGTCAGTACCTAGCGGTGCGGAAACGGACTGAGCCGTCTTGCAGCTGGAATCAGGGCCGGCTGACTTGCGGCAACTTTCCGAATTATCCTTGGCAGGCTCGGCGGTCTCTTTCTGAATTTGGATATTTGCGAGCTGGTTAGGGACAAACCTTGGCGTTTCCAGAGCTGAGGGAATTGTTGCCGTAAGCGACGAGCTTGCCGAGAAGCCCACGCTTGGCTTCACACTGCTTCTGCGGGCCGCCACATTCGATATCATACTTGTGCAGCGACACGCCGATGTTGTTCGTGACGTAGCCTAAGATATTAGTTCAGGAAAGTTCTGGTGACTTACATTTGTTTTTCTCGGCTGCCTTGATCTCCGTGTAGAGGGTAACGACCAGGCACAAGTTGGTCACCTAATTTAATGCGATTTATTTTAGTTATGTATGGGCCGTCCTACCAGCAGGAGGCATGATTCAGCGGAGACAAGGACACTATTGCGCAGCATCTCCAGACTTTGCGACCCGGAATAGCCCGGCTCCTTGTTGGCCGCCTCCTTGATGGCGACGTAGAGGAACGAGGTGAGCACGCAGCCCAGGTCGGTGGCCATAGTGAACATGCAGAGCTCTATAATTTGCGATTAGTATATGTGCTACGGCTACGCTTGGTGGAATAGACGATAATCTCCACGGTGAGCGAGATGACAATGAGGTGCAGCATGCTGACGAGCTGAAAATATTAGAATCTTCACATCATCCGTATCGTACCAAGCCGGTGGACACGGGCAGGTTTTTCTCGACCATGATGAACCCGATGAAAACGTAGCAGACGAAGAACGCCTGGACGAGGCACAGCAGCGAGACGGCCACCTTGACGCAGATAATGTAGGCGTGCGTCGCTTCATCGATTTCCTCCACGGCTGCCGTGGAGTATGTACCAACCGTCGAGCGGTTCTTTTTCGACTTGGTCGAGCGTTTCTGAAAGCTATTCTTCCTTTCTTGGTTGAGCTGATACCTTGGAGCGGCGGCTCTTCGACTTGCGCGCCGAGCGCTTCGACGGCTTGGAGCGGTGCTTGATGCGGCCGACGCTGTTGAACAGATCCTTGCGCGCGTCCCGAGACTACACGAGAAGCTGTGTGCCGTTAAACAATGAAAATACCGGCTTCTTGTGTGACTTCCTCTTGCTGGCATCGCTTTTGGTGGCCTTGCGGGAGGCAGACTGGCTGCGCAGCGAGCTGTTCGCCGAGTTCGCGCCCGGTGCCGAGGCCGTCGAGCGACTGTCTTGCGAAGTAGCCTGAACAGTAGATTTTCAGAAAGCTGTGTAAGGCAGTGAATTTGGAACGCACCGGCATGTTGTAGGCAGTAGATGGAGAATGGATTATCGGGTACGAGGTGCGGGGGGAATTGCGATTTTATTATATCAAAGGTATGCTAATGAGAGTGTATCTACATGCTATCAAAATTATGCTACTTATATATGTATAAAGCCATATGCTGCCGTTACATATTCTGAGCATGAATTGTAATGAGGTGGAAGCCGCTTTTTTTCTTTTGGCGTCTGGGCCTCGAGGACGCTCAGATTATTCGTTCTTTCGGATTATCGGGGACTGATTTTATTTGTATAAGTGCATAAATATGGAACGTTACAACAAATGTGAAATTGCTTTTGGTAAAATTTATCAATAGTTCAAGAGGAAAAACTGTCTGAAAACTTGTACATTTAAAAATGTGGACCTTGGATTAAAAAAAAGCGATTTATGGACGAAAAACGTTCTTTTTTTTGTAATGATTTGAAGAAGTAGTCATTTTAGAACAAAAAGGGCTTCACTTAAGTGAGTACTTATTAGTCATATTAGCAAAATGGGATCCTAAAGGAAAAAATTGATGCGCCCGATAATCACCCCCTCCCGGATAATGCGAAAGCACCAGATTTTAATGAAGGGTTTTTAACGATATATCGGTGCGGATGCTGGTCCGTTATTTTTTTGCCTTAACCTCATTTCTAGAAGAGACCGGAAGCTGTGGAAGTGGCAAAGAATGGTATTCTGCTTTTTGCGTACCCTTTTGCCAAGCATAATATCTTTATTGAGCAAATGCGACAATGGAAGTTCTCCGGCGACAGACGGTTAGACAATTGTTATGTAGAAAGACAGCTACTGTGAGAAAGCCCTCTTGCGGTCAACCCATATTTTGCATGAAATAGTCGATAATAATAAATACGAATAAATAGGGGGGGAGGGAAGTGGGATTGTAGGGGGAAAGGGTAATATAAATGGTAGCAGATTTACGGGGGACGGATTGGCTCTGGAATTAGGAATCGGCTAAGCGGCACTGAAAAAAATTGGTGTAAGAAAATCCGTTAGCGTTGTCGAATCCTCCCGGAAGCATTAGCCTGAAAGACGCTTTTTGTAAGGGGGAAAGCCTCGACTTCTTGCCAATAAAAAAATTCTAGGAAAAGCTCACGTCACAACAACAGGGCCGGGGGCTAAAAGCGAGGTATTGGGGGAGAGCAATTGCGTGGGGTTATTTTAGGGGACACACAAAAACACGCACATCAATTCGCGGGGAGTGAGAACATTTTTGCAAACTTGTTAGGGCTTTGAGGGGGGCTTCTCGCTGATTGGTGCTTTTGACTGCGGGAAAAAAGGTACTTTTGCATTATCGAGGGGGCAGCATTTTGATGGTGTCTTTCATACAATTTACAGATAGAATTTTGGGTCAAAATTATCTTCAGACGTTCGAAAAGTTTTGAAAATTTCAATATTCTCTGGAAAAATCTATTTTTTTTTGATTATTTTGGTGCTTCGAAACCGAAAATATGGCGATTTGTTACGTTTATGACTAGCAACAAACTTCGATTTCCGTTATTTATATCAAGAAAGTTGTAATTTACGAAAAGTTTAGCCCCCCCGTTATTGCAAAAGTGCCTAAACAAAATTGAACAGCACTCGCACGCGAAAAACACGAAAAAGGGCAAGATTTCTGGTGGGGAGTGGATGGGTTTGGCTGGGCTCTTCGGTGTTTTCCGATTTTTTTTTGATACAGCCGCCCAGCCAACCAAAAAAGTGGCGGAACGACGAATTCTCAGCAGACGTGCGACGACTGCATCATCATCAACACGCCAACAATTCCACACACACGGTGCGTGCGACGTCAAGAAGACGACGAAGAAGAAGTGGAGGTGCAGAGAGGTCTCAGAGCATCAAGATACCGAGGAATCCGATGGCGGACATGATCGACTTCCAGATCCCACCCGATTTGCCCTTGTCCCCCTTGCGGGGACATCCGTTGAGGTACATATGACACGGGAGGCCTGGGTCTGAAAACAACGTTTTCAAGAACCTAGGTGGTGCTCAAACCTTCTTCTTCCTCCTCATCCTCATCTCCATCTCCTTGTCCGTTAGTGTGTCCATGTATGGCCACCCAGTCCGTCTCCATCGCCACGCCCTCGTCGGTGTAACCGCGTACTTTGGCCAGGTACTTGGTGTTGGCGCGCAGCATTCCGTTGCAGTACTAAAATGCTTGGATTTTATTTTATAGGGTTTCTAATTGCTTCTGTAACGTTGTCAGATCAACACCCACCGGTTCATCAAGGCGCTGCTGCTCACAGTCGTCCTCTCCGATGATAAACATGGCCTCTTTGACACCACGCTTTGAGAATGGCTGATAGTCGGAACGGCTGGCCCGGTAGGAGGGCCACTTGTCGTCGTTGTGCACCTCGAACCACGAGCGCAACTCGTAATCGTCACCGCCAAGCTAAAATTGGGTTTATGGGGATGGTAACTGGCTTACCGGGGATCTTTTCCATTATCGGGGGGGGGAGATGACTGGACTGGACTATACAATTTTAAGCAAAAAATACAGATATAGCAATTTTTCGACCGAATTCTCAAAATTTCAGAGCCATTTCCACGTTTTCTCGATGATTTGCATTTGCAAAATGCCCAATTTTATTAGAAACACTGCAAAATTGATGGAGAAAGTACGGTACCCGCCCCCCCCCCCCCGATAATGCCAAAGTACCATGCGCCGAAATTCCGAGCACGAATTTCATGGTAAAATCTCGGTAATTTTCCTCCCAACCTCAATATCCTCCGCCACAATCACTGCAAAGTTGTTGAAGGGCCCATTGAGCTCGTGCCACATATTGTGATCGTTTTCGAAGATCAGCGCCAACTCGCGAGTCCCATGCCGTTTCAGGGCCGGCTTCGAGCGGACGTCTTTCCCGAAAGCCACCGTCACCATTTCGCTTTCACTTTCCGCTTCCGCTTCGCCAATCTAAGCACTTGTTTGCTATTTTGCTTCCTTTAGAAAAACGCCTGGACGTCCAGCCATTTCCCCTCTACTCACCCCCATAATGACGGTAATTGTGAAGGTGTAGTACGTCTCCAGGTCGAGCTCATCAAATCGATAGTGGTTGGTGTTCTTCAGCTGAACGGTCCGCTCCTTTCTGGCACCATCGTTCGACGTTGCGATGTAGCTTAACGTAAAGATGAGCTTCGTTTGGGATCAAATACGTATTTCATGTATTTTGTTATGTGCTTTCGCTTTATCGTCAGAGGGACCAACTTTTTCGACAGGTTCAGAAAGCGTAATATCTGCTAGCATACGTATTTTAATAAAATTTAACTATATATCGAGGGCAAGGATCTAAAACCTTTGGAAAATCCGAATAAATGATCGAAAAACGGTATTTTTCGTATTTTTGATTCTTTTATTCGTATTTTTCATTTCTCACGGTATTCTCCATTTTATACGGTATTGATTCGTATTATCGTACTCGGGTTTGAGTTTTTACGTTTAGGAATAGTAAAAACAGCTAAGAACAGCATTTATACTAGCAAAAATGGATACTAAAGTAAAGTCCGCCCCCCCCCCGCTAACACACCAGTACCGCTGAATGTTTTTTGTTGAATAGCTTGAAATCTCCTACCTCAGCCGGAAGCGCACGTCGTTATCGGCAAAATTTTCAATGTCCCAGTGTAGCGAGGCGTAGTCCCTCCCGACGATTGGGCGCAATTTCTCGACTTTTAGCGGGTCTAGAAAATTAAATAAAGTATAATAATATATAAATACACAAGAATAGAAAATGCATAATTAAAAAAAAAGTAAATTCTTAAAAGACAGGCGTTCTTTTGGAAAAAGCCGAATGAACGTACAGGTCGTAATTTCGGCGACAACCGGCCGGCTGCGCATCGATTTGTAGACGGTGAAGAGGGAGAACTTGTACGTCTTGCCGGGGATTAACTTGGTGAAGGTGAACGAGCGGCTAAAACGATTAGCTGTTTTTCAAACGATTTTCACTTACTCCTTGTCCATGGCAATTTTCCGGGTGATGTTCTTGTTGTTGCCGGTGAAGTCGAGCTCGTAGTGCTCGAATTTTCCCTAAACGATGGAGAAGTTGAGAAGGCAATTTAAGATTTTAGGTTATACCTGTTCCGGGTCCGATTCGCCGAAATTGATGTTGATGGAGGTAGACGAGATTTGGCCGGGATATAGCGTGGATGAGATGATTGGTCCTAGTGTTTTTCGTAGTTTTCTGGGAAATATTCAGAAAAAATATTTAAAAAGCTTTAAATAAAGCGAATTTTACTTATTTTGGTGTTTTTTCATACATTCACCAAAAATACTTTTGAAAATTTTAGGATTTTTAGGTGATTGGTTAATCTAAAAGCGTTTTAAAATTCTATAAAACACTTTACGTACGGGATTACTGGGAGAAATTTGGTTTCCCCGTCAGTACAGAACCTATATTTAATTTTTGAATCTAACTTCATCGTGTTGCCGTTAATGCGCAACTTACTCGTCTGCTGCTTGATGATGGCGTCTTGGCTGTTGATGCCCAACTCGCGGCTGATGTTGCGCACCGTGATGATGTACTCTTCAGTTGGCTCGAGCTTGTCCAACACGACCTTCCCCTTTTCGGTGACTTCGAGCTTTTTAGGAGGAGCCTAAACTTTGATGCTCAAGGAATTTTTGGGGCTTAATTCAGCTCTTATCTTTATACAATCCAAGCCAACCTTTCCAACGCCATACAGCACGACGATATCGTTGTGTTTGAAATCGTGGAAGACCGGCCAGTCCCATTCGAGCTCGATTTTGGCCACGTAGAAGTCGTCGGTTTCGACGTTTACAACGCGTAGACCGTGGATGGCTTGCGGTTCTGAAATCGGGAAATTAATAGAGAAAATATTAGGGAAAACAAGTTCCGTATAATTACTTACTGCTGAGGTCGATGATACGGTGAGCCCACCAGGTCTTGGAAAGCGCACCCGATAGCATGCAGAAGACTTTAGCCTGAAAAAATATCATGGACTTGAACCTAAAATTAGGTTGAAAAATTTTGTAAAATTTAAATCAACAGTATGACCTCCAGCTTATGGTCGGTGAACATTTTGATGAGTACGAAGCTGTCCTGCGAGGCGACAGAGAAGGCTTTTGGTTGGGACAGCGTCAAGACGGTGTAGTTGACGAGGAAAGCGTCACATACTGACTCCTCGGCCACTTCCCATTCGATTCTGGAAGGCAGTGAGATCTTAGGAAGGGAGAGAGAGAGGCAGAGAGAGCGCGAGAGCGACAGCGAAAGAGAGTGAGAGAGCTAGTCAGAGAGCGTGAGCGAGTGTGATAGAGCCGCGAGTGAGAGAAAGAGAGCGAGAGAGCTAGTCAGAGAGCGTGAGCGTGAGAGAGAGGGAGCGTGAGAAAGTGAGAGAGTGAGATAGAGAGCGAGAGCGAGATTGAGAGAGCGAGTGAGTGGGTTCGAGTTCGAGGTCCAGTCCACGAGAGAGCGCGAGAGCGAGAGCGGAAGAGAGCGAGCCAGAAAGCGGGAGAAAGACGTACTTGAGCATTTTTCCCTCCTTCGAGATCCAAATATCCGACGGATCGCCATAACCATCCAGGTTGATGCTAGGCTGACCAGCTTCTTCCGCAATCACCCTGGCACTGGGGCTGAAACCTCGGAGCCATAGTCGACCACTTCCATTTCGATGGCCTCTGTCGTTTTGGGCCATTGCTCGGGTTGATCTCCTAGAGTTTGGATTGTTATAGTGCTAAACTTTGGTCAAAAGTGTCAAAATCCTAATTTTCTACAGCATATGTGGCCAATTTAAAGGGCTGGCAAGGCAAGGCGATTTAGCGATTTATCGTGATGCGGAAGGCGGCGTCGGCGAAGTCCATAGAAAACCATCACTAATAAATTCCTGATCGTGCCTTGCCTGTCCCTTTAAAACACCACAGAAAAAAACCGTGTGAAACACTCGCACCCTCTGCTGATGATGGGTGCTGTGGTGGATGGTGTGGTAGTGGTGGTGGTGGTGGTTGACGTCGTGGTTGTCGTCGTTGATGATCTTCTCGTCACTTTCATATCACTCTTTTGGTGGTTGACTACAAAAATAGTTATTGTGGGCAAGATCTGGTTTGAGAATCTTTCGGTTCTTCACTGTTAGCGGGGTGGGGGATTTTCGCAAGGGAAAACCACTTTTGTTTTTCGACCTTGCTAGAAAAAGAAAAACGTAAAAACTATTTTTCCAAACGTCGAAAATTCTTTAAAATATAAAATTTTTACCTTTTTTGACAATTTTGAGCGAAAAGTTAAAAACCGTCAAAATTTTCTTATTGTTTTTATTAGTTTTCTTCTATTGTTGTAATATCGAAAAACTATGTAAATGCTATAAAATCGTCGATGTTTTCTTATAGGGCCCTAGAGAATAGCAGGGAAAATTTCGTTCCCTAGAATACAGTCCAGGACCAATATTTCTATAGCAAAAGATCTACACAATCTCGGGAACGCGTCAAACCTGAAGACGTACTTGGGGTGTGGTGGTGAACATTGTGGTGGTGGTGGTGTGGGGGTGAAATATCATGGGTTCCAGTGCTGCTGCCATTCTCCAATTCTCCATCCGGGACGTCGACGTCTCGATCCGACTCATCATCTACTTCGAGTTCTTCTTCAGCCGTCGTCGGGAGAATTCAATGGTGGATTCAGACGGGGTATGCGAAGTGGAGACCTTGTCGGTGACGGTGATGACAATGCGCGGGACTGGTGGTGCTTCGGTTACCTCATCTACCGGGCGTCACGCCCTCCGGGCTTGGTAGTAGTATTGGTCCCCATCCGGTGTGACGTCCGTCTAAATTACACTCGGTGGTTAGTGGTTTTTGGGTATTTTATTATCCAAAACTTGTCGAAAAATTTTTTTAAAGCTTGAAAGTTAAAGTGTTTGAAAGTTGGGTTTAGAAAGTTTCATCAAAGGTTAAAACTATAAACGCATTAATATCAGCTTCATCACGTCAATGAATATCACCCCTTATTAGGCTAGAAAGAACACAAAATTAATTCCGCTGCGAATTTTAGGATTTTTTTAGCCTATAAACCGAACAAAAACATGTTGGAGCAGTTCAGCTGCAACAGGCCAAATGCGGGCGACGCGGCATAATCTATCTTTAAACTCATTGAACCGAAAGTTAAGCGCACCACCCTAAAATCACGGCTGGAAAGCTAGCGCAAGTTCGAGCAGTTCAGTCCACAGTTTTTCATACTTTCCGTTTCATTCCGTTTAGTACAGTGCTCATTCCTAACGCCAAAACCGCATTCCATGGGAGAAGGTACTTTAACTGAAGAGAGCACACTCCGAAAAAATCCACACCAAAAGCTCGGACCTGATTCTTCTGCTCTTCCACCAGGTTATTGGCAGCTCCGCCGGCGCCTTGATAATCTTCTTTCGACGCGTATTCGTATTCCTTTTCTTTCGAGCCGTCTAAAAGGATATTTTAGTTGTGCGGAAGTCTTAGCTAAGCCAAAGCCTGGCTTAAGCCAAGCCTCAGCCTAAGCCTAAGCCTATATCAGGCCCACTACACATTATCATCGATACCCAACGCTTTTAAGTATATCAAAGTTTTTAGAAAGCATTACATAAAGCAAAACCTGCCAGCGGAATTAGTAGATTTGCGGAAGCTTGGGAAATCTCTTAGAATCATCCTTTTTTTTTGAAAGCAAAAAATAGTCATGCATCGAAAAAGAGTTTGTAAGCATTTTTGCGGGCCAAAACGTAGCATTCAAATAAGTAATTTCCATGCTAAACACTCAAAAAACATCCAAAAATTAGGTTAAATGATTAAGTCGATTCAAAGCGAGTATCAGGCACTAGAATATGTCTCTTTCAAAGAATAATTAATAAAATATCAGTATCCACAACGCTCCGCTCGGCACTCGTCCTTACTCGTCATTGTGGGTAGCGTCACGGAGCCGAGGTCGAGGTCCGGGGGGCAGGGTTTTGATCGTGAAGAGGGACATGTCCTCGCCCGAGCCGAGGTCTGAAATGGGCCAGCAATGCCCCAGTCGATTAAGGTTAGGAGGCGTTGTGTTTAGGGGCCATTTAAAGGTATCTAGAAACCGTAGAATCGACCCTTTCTTCACTAGGTCTCGACAGAGAGTTGCGGCTCGAAAAACATGAATATTCGCGGCTTTCCTACCCCTTTAAAGGCATTAATAGCCTCCCAAAGTCCCGACCCAACCGATTCCCCGATTCGTGCATTAATAGACCCAGGCGACGATGCAGTTTTGGAAAATTATTAGAACTTGAGCCGAGCAATGTTTAGCAAGCAACAATTTTCACGTACCTTTCGTGGAAAATGTCGTATCGATCGATTCGGTAGATGGCACGCCGCGGAACACGGAGAGCACGCTATAAAATCGATTGGGTATATATGTATTTTACAATCTCCATACCGCAACCGAAAATTCGTTGACGGATCGAGGCCGCGAAGTTTCACCAGCGCCGACTTCGTCTCCACAAAATTTGCATATTCCTCGCGGTCGACGGGGAAATATTCTGAAGAAATAAAAGTGGAATCGGCGCAAGAAAGGCTATAGCAGTAGTAATAATAAAATTTGAAAACGGTGCGTGCCAAAATATTTGCTAACGTTTTGGCGCAGTTTGTTCTCGTTTCCGATTGTTTTTAAAACGGCGTTAGATGGAGCTTTAAAAGAGACCGGAAATCGCCTTACCGATGTAATACGAAATCTCGCTGCCCTCAGGCGGAAAATACGAGATGGTCGCATCGGTGGGGGTCGTCTCGATCGAGTCCAGGATTGGCGGATTTGGGCCTGGAAGTGTTACATTAATTGATTGGATCTGGGTTTAGGATAGATTTTTCGCTCGCTAGCTCTCTCTCTCTCTCTCTCTCTCTCTCTCTCTCTCCGCTCGTGCCCTCCCCCCCCCCTCCCCAGGTAGCCAAGCGTATGCGTAACAAACGCTATTTTCTGAACCCATGCTTTAAATGATCACGGTCACCCGGACAGAGGAGGTGCAAAAATGAATACGCAACGCTACGGGGAAGCCCGATGGCAAACAGGCTTATTGTTCAACGGCACGCGACACGCTGTGTCTGTTCGACAGTGGTATGTTTGTAAGTCAGATAATACCATAGCTGGGAAAATGCGAGAGAAAGAGAGAGAGAAAGAGAGAGAGAGAGAGAGAGAGAGAGAGAGAGAGGAGAAGAGAGAGGGACAGAGGGACCAACTTGAAGGGAGATGCTTCTCGGAGACGTTCCTCCTCGACCCATCTGTCATCAATGCCGTCAAAAATATCGAGTAATCGGTGGCGGGCATCGTCTGATTGAGGAGCAACTGTTGGGCACTTCTGAAAAATAAGAGTTGCCATCGATAACAAATGCGACATCACGGATGAGCGAATTATGACAAAACTCTCACCTCGACAAGTGTGTCCCGGCGGAGCGTGGCGGAATGCCGACTGGGGGCGAATGAATCGAGGACGAATGCCCGAACACCGCCATTCGGCATTTCCGAAGACCAGTCAAGGAATATTGATGAAGGGCATCGGTCTGAAGTTTTGGATTGAAGTGTTCGGGGCCGGGCAGATCTTAGAATACGGGCCGAGGGTTTCAGCGGACGCACGCAACGCTTACGCAAGACAAGACGCACGCGACGCAAGCCGCGACGCAAACGCAAGCCGCGACGCAAGCCGTCATGCAGCCTCATGCACGCGACGCCGCCACGCAAGCGAGGCCCCAAACGACGCGCCACGTGAACCAAACCGTCACGCACGCGACGCACGCGACACATACCCCAAACACCACGCATGCTCACTCACCTGTCCTATAAAAAAAAGCCGCAAAAATGATGGTAAGCACTGAGAGGAGGGCCATGGTGTCAGGGCCATACGTGGCCGTATCACGGGTACCCGCCAGGGCCACCCCTCGATTTGTACGCCACAATACGCTCGAAACAAACGGGCACGGGCCGGCGGCCTGGACCACGTGGAAACGGGGTGGATTCTGGAAACATCAATGAAATCATCAAATTTTTAAGAATGCAATGTGAAAGAAAACTCAGCGCGGCAGCCCTGATTTTTCAAAATTGTAAGTAAAAACCTGAAAAACACATTTAACATTGAGCAAATTAAGTATAAAGAGCCTTTTTAAGAGACAAAACTAGAAGCAAAATAAATTTCGACGATTAATGTCGAGTAAAAATCGATTAGGCGGAGATCCGAAGAGCAAGGGTTCACCCTTGTTGACAAGCTTGCATTTACCAAAAGGGCTTCCCTCAAGATAGATCAAACAGCGCGAAAAAGTCTCTAGTTTACGTAAGTACTTAAATTAAGGTAACTAATTCACTATTACTACATTTATGCGTTAGAACGATTTCCAAAGCAATTTCTTGAAAAATTTTTCTAAGAAAATCAATGAAGACGCCAAAAACTGGCTTTATGGGAGCTGAAATGGCCCAAATCATGAATGGCAATGCTTGAAAGCTTCTCAACGACGGGAGGTTGAATTAAAGGACGCGGGGAAGTCTGGAAAGTAGCTTCCCGCGACCCACAGCTCTCGACAGCTATGAGAAATTGAAAATAGATGCAGCGTGTACGGAACTAACAGTGTTTCCGGGCAAGTTAAAAGTATGCCACTTGTGTGATTAGGTGCAGGGCGTAGTTATCGAGACCTAGGGCCAGGAAGGATCGATTTTGAGCAAGTTGAATTACCTTAACAGCGCAGGCATAGACGCGTGTCGATGCGTAAAAGTACGTCGGCGGACGTATTGCCTACCTACGTGGTTGGCGTTTGTAGCTAAAAAAGTAAGGGCAATAAAGACAGCTAAAATGCCACTTAGAAAGTCTATAGATCAGCAAAAAATTGCAAGCCCAACGTTACAAGCCAGCTGAGAGTGTGGCGAGCAGCCCAGCCTGAGATAGTGAAGGGCGGGGAGGGATCAAAGGCCGTCCAGCTAAAGGGCTAGAAAAGAGGGTGGATTGGGATTGGGTGGATGGGGTACCCTCAACGGACCATCCATCCAATGGTAGAAGGGCGGGAAAAGGGGCTGGTTGGCCCCGGTGACGTCGACGGCATCGGGATGGGTAAGAGAGAGAGAGAGGGAGAGACACTTCTCACGCATTCATTCATAAACAATGGGCAGACAGAGAGTGAGAGAGAGA